>WYDI02029120.1:0-48121 GCA_009867235.2 Psittacus erithacus | reverse complement strand
AGCCCATCACCACCACCCTCCCCACCACCTCTTTCTCGCACACACGCACAGAACAACAACGGGAAGGGGGGAGCTGGAGCAGCGCGCATAGGCACACGCACAAAACCCTTTGAAGCCTGTGCAGGGTGAGGGTTGTTTCTGTGGTAACGGCGCAGGGATTGGCGGCGAGGGCTCCATCCCGCCGCGGTGCCGGGTGATTAATGAGCCGCTGCTGGGCTGGACGGGAGAGCCCGGGCCGAGGGGCTGCTGCGATGCCACCGGACCCGGGACACCTCTTCATCCCCTTCCATTCGTCCCCAGCAGCGTCCCATATGTGGGACATCAGCACTTGGAGACACTGGGACAGCCTTCTGCCTCCTGCCCTGGAGGTGCTGGAGCACCCCTGCGGTTGTGGCTTCTGTCCCATCACCAGACCTTGCTCCTCTTGGTCCCATAGGGAATACAGCATCTCCTATGGTGCAGGGGTGGGCCAGAACCATGCAGGGACGTGGTGGCATCGGCAGGAGGATGAAGCAGTCCCATGGCATTTTGGGGAGCATCACTCATAGCCTTGACGCCTGCCCTTGGCCTCATTGCTGCCTGTCTCCCTCCCATCCCCATAGCTTCCCAATGCTATAGGGCAGCTCATGGCAGAGCAGAGACAAGGGCTGTGCTGTCTCCATCCTCTTATTCAGTGCCATTGACCCAGGTGTCACCGGGGTGCTGCTACCATCTCCCAACGAGAGCTGCAGCTCCCAGAGCCCCTCACACCAACCAGTGCTCTTTGAAACTCACCTCCCTTTGCTTGCTCTTTTGACAAGGCAAAGCAGAAACAGGCACCGCTCACATCTCGTGGGCAAACAATAATAACGAGTGAGTTTCAAATCGCTTTCCCCCAAAATAGCCAAACCAGAACACGCACAGCCTTCCCGAGCTGCTGCCTGAAACAGATGTGCTGCCAGTGAGGTAGCTATTTATAATGTGCAGCATTCCCTTTTCAGCCGCAGCGACTCCAGCCCTCGGCTCTCGTGCTCCGCAGCTCCTTTTGAAGCCTCTAGCTCTAATCCAGGGACTGTTCCTGGTGCTGCTAAAAATCTCCTCGTAAACCCGCCAGGATGCCAGTGAGCCGCAGCCTTGCCTGCTCCCTGCCTCCAGAGGGGCTTCAGCAGCCCCAGAGGCTGCCGGGATCATAGAAGCATGCAGTGATTCGGTTTGGGAGGGACCTTAAAGCTCATGCCTTCTAGTGGAAGGGGCACCGGGCACTAGACCAGGTTTCTCCAACCTGGCCTTGATTGGATTTTCCCATCGCTGGATGTCCCAACCTGGATCCGGTTGGGTGGTGTGTCCCTGATATCCCCATGGGCTTCAGGCTCTGCAGGCAGCTCCGCCGCAGGGCCAGGGGCTCAAAGCCTTTCCCAACCCTTAACTTGAGAGGTTTTGTCTTGCAGAGGACAAGGGGGATCAGCACACTGACACTGGGAGCAGGGAAAAAGGCTGATGTGGGTTTGAGCCTGGTGGGTTTGGTCTGGTCCTCACTGGAAGAGAGGCATGACATGATGGCCACAGGGGATGTGGCCAATGTGGGATAAAGAGGAAAACTGGGGATCCAGCTGAAAGGAGATTGAAGGGGGGTTTCCAGCACTGGCGCCCACACTTAGGGTGGGTTTTGCTATGCTGGGGGTCGTGCAACAGCTCTGGACCTGTGCCACAGCTGCAGAGCGGGCACCTCGAGCTACCCACACCCCCTGGGACCATGGGGGGCTTATGGGACGCCATTCCAGGAGGAGCTGCTCTTCAGAGCACCCAGCACCAAGTGCCCCGACGCTGCTCCAGCCCTCAGCCGTGTGCTGGGTAAGCATGCTGCTGCGTCAGGCAGTGCATGTGGAAGCTGTTTGTTGCAGAGGCGCTGCAGGCCCCGCTCTGCCTCCCACAGCGCTGCTGCCGCCCCAACCCACCCGGCCGGTGCTGCTGCTCCGTGGGGCCCCAGCACTTAGAGGGAGATGGGCTGGTCAGGATGAGGGCTTTGCTTCTGTCACAGCCCTCTTTCTGCTCGTGTTTCTCCCAGGGAGGGTGTTTGGAGCTCGCCCAGCGCAAAGCTTTGTGGACAGCTTGAGCCCTGCTCTCCCTTCCTGGGTGGTGCAGAGCATCATCCCCATCCTGGCACAATGCTGTGGTGATGGGGAAGTTGCTCCCTGCCCTTTGGAAAGGAACCTCCTGAAAACCACCCCCAGGAGTGACCTAACGCAGATCTTGGCTCTGGCTTGGCTGTTCTGCAGGTGCCAGGGGACGGGGTTGTGCATTGGTGGGCAGAGACCACCCCTAAACTCTGTCCTTTAACCTCCAAATGCCACCTTAAGGGAGAGCATTCGCTTGTTCTGCTGCTTGGTGGGCTCACACCCAGGCCAGCCTCAAGCAGAAGAGGGTGGTGATTATGAAATGTCCCAATGAGCTGTCCCTAACCCCGGCTGTGATTCTGGGAAGGAGCTCGGGATGAGCCTTGTCTCCCACAGCTGTATGGGTTGGCTCAGCCTGGTGGGGATATGGAGATAGGTTCCCAAGAGGACGGCATCCCTGGCCAGCACTGGAGCCTTCCTGGTTTCCAGTGGTAACAGACAAACCTTTGCTCCTGGAAGAGAGACTGTAACACAGTCCATGGCAGCAAAGCCTCTTAAAAGCCGGTCCCATTGCAGTTGTGTTAATGATTAATAGGATGTGGGAATTAAACACTGGAAAACCCCAACTGTTGGAGGCAGGCTGCCACTTCAGCTGCATCCAGCAGCCTGCGCCTGGCTTCCCCCTGCCCTAAGGGGGATTCATGGGTGCCTTTTCCGGTGGCTGGTGTCGATGAGTGCGAGCGGGGAGGGTTGACATCTCTCTGCGAACCGCAGCAATCTGAAACCCAAGAGCTGAATGAGTTGTGTTAGCTTGCTCTTTAGCAAAGGTTTCCACCCCCTATGAAGGGATGAAGTCCATTTAGGCAGCATTTCTTCCTGGGGAGGCACTGGGGGCTGCACCCATGTAGTGAGCAGGAGCTGGGGATCTCAGAAGGGCACATTGCATGGAAAACAAGGAAATGGGGAATCTTCACCCAAAAGCCTTATGAACCTTGAGGGTTTCTTCCCCCACATCTGATGGTGGGTACCAGGGATGTCAGTGTGGGGAGCTGGGAGGAGTTTCCATGGAAACCAGCAGTGTTGCTGCAGGGGAGGACCCCACAGCACAGATTTGGGGTCCTCATCGGTGCCTGGTGGGGGCTTATAGAGCAGCAGTGCCCTGGCCCCATGGTACACGGCCAGGAGAAGCCTTGCTCTGCAATCAATCTTCCATATGGGAAGGAGATCCCAAACCTCAGAGGCAGGCAATGACCATAGGTGCCACCTTCCCACCACCCCCTTCAGGAGCCCCTGCCTCCCTCAGCACATTCCTTTCTCCCCACTCCCTTCTCCTCCTTTCCATTCCCCATTCCCTTTCTCTCCCTTTCTTCCCCTCGCTCCGCCCCCTTCCAGACTCCTCTGTGGGGCATTGATTTTTCCATCCGTCAGCGAAACGCTTGAGGAAAATGAAAGAGCATCTTCGTGATCGATCAGGAGAACTCTCCAGCCCGGGGTCAGGAAGGGTTTGAATCAGCTGCTCCCCTCTCATATAATTACCCCCTCTCTCCCAAGCCGGGGCTTTTCACACGCCTGCGGGAGCAGCCATCCCACTGCAGGGCCAGGGCACGGCTCCGCACTGATGCCAGAAGGAATCGCCTGTGGATGTGTTGGGTTTTGTTGCTGCAGGAGCTCAGCTTTGGGCTGGGGTCTGTGTGCTTGAGCTCGCTCTGTGCTGAGCAGCATGTGCCGAGTGGGTGCGAGCGTGTGTGTGCTTCTCCCTCGCCGGCATCGATCGCTCCATGGGTAGCTAATGCTGTGTGGTGCTTGGCAAGGGTGGGAGCTTTGAGGCTGCGAGTGTAAAGGAGCTGAAGGAAACCTAAATCCAATAGGAGTTGGGTGCCCAGCTCCCTTCTTGCTTTCGAGCATCTCCTTTGCAAGGGAGCATTGTCTGGGGAGTGCTGCACGTACGCGCCGCGTTGGTAGCAGCCTGGAGATACCTGTGGAAATGCCAGACTTTGCCATCTGGTACCACGCTGGCCCCTGAGGTGCCACCGCTTGCTGCCTGCCTCCAGAGAGTCAGCAAGAGCTGAAGGAGCTTCTCATCCTACCGTGGGGTAGCTGCTGCATGCAAATGGTGGCTTCTTCATGGCAACCAGCGTGAGTCACGCTGGGGGCTGGAGGGGGACGTTGGTGCCTGGAGCTCCTGCTATGCTTGTGGACTGTTGCCTGGATCCGATGGGTGCTGCATGGAGGAGTGGGCACAGTTCTCCCCGCAGCTCTTGCTGGAGCTCTGTCTCTGCTCGATGGGATGTGCTTGCTGCTGTACACGATGAGCTCTGCAGTGCTGCTGGGTGCAGTGCTGGGGTTCAGTGTTGTGTGCGGGGGCTGATGTGCTGGGTCTTATGATATGGGAGGGGAAAATTATCCTTTGGATTTGCCTGAAGGAGAGAGCCCCCCGGTTCACTTTCCCCCAGCACAGCCCTGGGAGCCAACACCGGGCAGCCCAGCATACCACAGAGCTCATAGGTTTGGTGTTGCCCATCTCTACTGACCAAATTCCTCCTATTTCCCACTGGTATTGGTCAGCCTGTTTCCTGAGCTACATGGAGGGGTTTCAGACCTGGAGGTGCACAACACATGGCTAGTTAGAGCTGGGACCATGTGGAGGTCCCAGAGCTGGTCCCAGCCTCCCATGGTGGATTGTGCATGTCAGCTAACATGACTCTCTGAGCAGATGGAGAATGAAAGCGTCCCCTGGGAGTGATCAGGAGCTGTAAGAGAGTGGGGGGAAATGCAAGCCAAGGCTCCTCTCCCTCATCTCTCCTGACTTCTGGCGCTGGAGAGCTTGGCTGTGGCTCTCACCTTCACCCAACTGCCCCCACCAGTGTTTGCAGCCCTTCACCCCGTAGCCTGCAGAAGACCTGGTGGCTGGTTGTTGCCCCTGTTTACGAGGCAGCTTGCAGCCGTTTGATTCCCATTGTGTTTCCATGCTGGCGTGGGAATGAGCACACATGGAAAGAGAGGAGTACACATGGAAAGAAATGGCAGGGTAAGAAAGCAGAGCAACATGTTCCTGTTCCCACCACAGCCAGCTCAGACCAGCCAGACCGGAGCACTGCAGAAGGACAATGCAGAGGCTCTGGCTTTCCGCCTCCACACCAGCATGGATGCATTGCAGATGTGCTGATAGCAGCGAGCTGAGTGCTGACACTGCTGGGGAGCCATAGGTGAGGCTGAACTGAATTTATCTGCTCCACGATAATGTCTTCTGCTGAAAGCAGCTGAAACAGCTCGTCCTGGCTTTGTTGGGAAGTCTATTTTCCAGCATGTAATGAGGGCTTGTCCCATGCCCCTGGTAAAGGCTTGACATCAAGCCTCATCTGGACAGGGTCTTTTCCCTGGTGGGATTTGATATCAGTGACAGTCAGGGGAACTTTGCTTAACCTGTGAGTGTTGCATCCCAATATAAATGTGGATCTAACCCAGTTTCCTTGAATCTGTGTCACTCTGTTGATAGCACGAGAGAGAGGCTGATTTATGCAACTGGGATCTTCCTGTTATTCCTTGCAAACAGAGTGCTTTGTAATGTCACTGCTGGGTTCAGTGCAGGTCATGGGGACAGGAAGGACTCCATTGCTCCGTCACCTTCTTGCTGACCACCCTTGGTCATGTCCCTTGGTCTTCCCATTGCTTCCTCACTCTCAGGTCTGCAAGATGAGGATAAAACCCCATGTGAGTTGCTGGGGTCTTGGAGCCCGATGAAGAAGTGAATGCTAATGAAAGTGAGCTCCTCCTCTCCTGCTGATATCCCAAACCCATCAGTGGGGTGCTGGAAAGCTCTGGGATGCGGGAGTGTGAGGTTGTGACAAAGACAAAACAATAACGCTCTCAGGCTGCTGAACAGAAAGTGGATCCATGTGTTAATCTGGGAAAAGGAGTGTGAAAAGAGCTGCAAATCCTTCACGACTTTGTTGTAATTTCTCCCAGATAGGATGCAGGCAGGAAAAACGCCTGTGCCATGCTCCAGCCTCCTTGGCTCCTGTCTGGTTACTGAGCTGAACCTGGGGCTGGTGCAAGAGTAAACCCTGTCACTGGGCTTGTGGAAATGTAGTGAAAGGGTTCATTCCGTGGGGGCAACTGGGGGGCCAATGGCTTCAGGGTCAGCCAGGTCTGCTCCCTGGTGCCTCTCTGCCCGCTCCCGGCTGGATCAGCCTGCAGCCGGAGGAACTGGAGGATGCTCTGATGGGTATGGTTGAGTGGTGCTCATTGAGTGGGTGACTACAGGGTGCAGTGGTACCCATTGAGTGGGTGGCTACAGGGTGCAGTGGTACCCATTGAGTGGGTGACTACAGGGTGCAGTGGTACCCATTGAGTGGGTGACTACAGGGTGCAGAAAGCCAGGTCCCTCCCAGCTGCCTTCCTGCTAATGCTCATCTAATGGACAGCAGGCTGGAGTAGCTGAAAGCAGGGCAGTGGAGAGCTGGGGTTTGCACTCAATAGGTTCCCATCTCCAGCTCAGGAACCAGCAGAAAAACACTTTTTCTACCAACAGATCAATACACACGTGGTGTTCTCCCTCCTTTTCCCTTCTCCAGCTCCCCTTTCCCCTCCTGGGCCAGGGATGCTTTTCAAAGCCAGAGCAGGGCTGGGATCTGGACCCAATGGGTTTGCACCTCATTCCCCATCCTGGCTGCTGTGCATGGCGATCGCTTGGCACCATGATCTCAGCAGGTATCTGAGAGAATAAATCTTGGCATGGTCCCTCCTTCAGGGAGAGCTTCCAATCACTAATGTCCCTGCAGAGCTACGGTGTCTTTGCTGAGACAATGAACAAAGCTCAGGCCTGTGAACACGGGCAGGATGTGACCAGCATCTCTTGCATTGCTTGCTTTGGTACAGGCAAGAGTTAACAAGAAACCACGTTTTATTTTGCTGCACATCTTTGGTTCACTGGAAGGAGATGCTCTTCCCGGTGCTTCGGCTGTTGTAAATGCATTCTTCTTCCCAAGGTGTCTCCTGGAACCAAGCTCCAGCATGTTGTCACTGGTGGAGAGATGATTATGGAGCAGCAGCTGTCCATCCCCTCCTGCCAGCTCCCAGCGAGGCAGCAGGAGGGGTGACTGCTCCTCTGGGTGCCTGCTGCTGGCACCACATTCCAATGTGCCTGCTGTAAACATGCAACTTAAAGCTCCGGCCTTTCCCACCTCAGCCCAATGCACTGGGACAAAAAGCCCTCGTGCAGTGCCTGCTCGGTGCAACCTCCAACCATGGAGGGGTTTTTCACCCTAAGCTGTACAGATCCTCCTGCACACGTCAGCCTGGGAGGGGATGGCTGCAGCTCCGGTATTGTTTCTCCCTGCAGGAGAGAAATGAGTGTCCTATTTCTTCATGCAAAAACAAGGGATTGGAAACAGGCTGAAGGGGAGAGGAGCTGGATGGGTGCCCCCAGAGCCCTCACCACTGCAGAGGACGGCAGCCTGGTCCTACGGTACCATCTCTCTGTCCCTTCCCTGCTCCCTCTGTCATTAATACAGAGCTGTTTATGGGGTTTCTTATCTGTGCTTCAAACACTGCCCAGCAGCTTCTGAGCCCGCTGCTGGGTCACAACCCACGT
Organism: Psittacus erithacus; assembly: GCA_009867235.2. NCBI lineage: Eukaryota > Metazoa > Chordata > Aves > Psittaciformes > Psittacidae > Psittacus > Psittacus erithacus. The sequence goes on along the minus strand of WYDI02029120.1, from coordinate 40,435 downwards.
CAGGATGCTCCAGCCAGGAGGGAGGTGAGCTCCACAAGTGCTAGCAGGAGAGGGTCAGATGCAAGCTCTTCCCTGGCGTTTCTCCCCCTTCCCCTTGCCCTCGCCTTAGGCCAAGCAGGGAAAATCCTTCAGCAGACCCCAGCTGGGGCCGCTGGCTGCCGGCTTTCCATGGCAACGGTCCATCAGGGGGTCAGCAAGGAGGAATTCTGCCCCCTCCTTCCCTCATCGGGGCATCCGGGTGCTATTCTGATTGCATTCCCGGGGCTGCAGATGTGGTCACCTTATCTCTGGGAGGTCTGAGTCAGTTTTTCCCTGTGTGACGTGATGGAGCAGGCAGCTGAGGGATGGAGGGAGCAATAAATAGCTCCTGAGGTATGCCGGGGATGTCCGTCCCTGGGGATGGATAAGGTGATGGGTCAGGAGCCTTCTACCACCCACAGTCCTGGACTCGTGACGCCCATGTGGTACATGGCACATATGTAGGGGATGAGGGAGATGTCTCCACTGGGCAACCTTCACATATCCTTGACAGCTTGGCCAAGGGAAAAAGGGGAGGCCCAGAAGCACCCATGCTGTGGGCTGGATCCTGCTTCTGGGAAGACCCGAGGAATGTGTCCATGGGGGAGGAAGCACATTCACCCCATCAGTACCTATCCAGTACGTGTGTGCTTGCTGCTCCTCAACACACACTGATGCGTCAGTTCAGAACTGATTCCTTCCAGCTTACAGAGGTGCAGCTGAGAGCAGGATCCAGCCTCGTGGACCAGGTATATTGATTCATGGCCTCTGCTGGCTTTTTTGCTGATGCTGGATGCTTCACCATGGAGATGTGGTGTCTCAATGCCCGGCAAAGCTGGCAGGGAATGGTGAAGCCCTGGTGACCAGGTTTCATGCTGTGAGCTGAGCTTCTTTGCTAAAGCAGGACTCAGCCTGCTAGGAGCTGAGAGAAGGTCTTGTGTAAGGTGCTATTATCAGCCCAAAGCATTAACACTCCCAGAGCTCATGCACTGAATAATCATCAGTCCAACTCAAACCACATTCAGTGTTGGACACATGGCAAGTTTTCCTTCGGCTGGTGCAATCCTCAGATCAGCTTTTCCAACGTTTTCCCAAGGCTCCAGGAGCACGCTGGGAAAGGGAAGAACCTTCAGTGACTGCGGGTGCCAAAGGCAGGGCCTGAAGGAGGGACAGGACATTGAGGCCGGGCACCACGGGATGCCCCAGTGCTATCGGGTCCGAGCTGGCTTCCAGTCTCTCATCTCGGAGCTGCAGGCAGGAGCCAGGGCTTGGGAGAGGGTTTCTATAGCAACAGCTGCCACTCACTCCCCATCTCCAATGTAAATTAGTTGGGATGTTATTAGTGTGCAGGATTCCAGGAGACCGGAGCTGGTGATGAGGCCTGATGAGTTTGGGACAGGAGCGTGTGAGGGGAGCCGGCACCGGCACCAACAGGCAGTGTTGGTTTAGGACTTTGGACCAAGGCAGGTTTGGGGGGGTTCTAAAGGGATTTTCACCCACACCTCTGGGTTTTCCGGGTCTCAGGAGGCTGGAGACAGGGCACAAAGGCAGAGGAGGCTGCACTGACCCCCAGAGGAGCAGATGGGGTGGACTGACCTGCCCCAAAGCCTGGCAAAGGGGGTGCTGCAGGGTGTGTGCCCTGTGCTGGATGTAACCCTGATGGTGACAACATTATAAAAGTCCAAAGCCTCTCTTTTGCTTGGAAACTCCATTGGGAAGACCAATAAGGACATGCTGAGGGTGAGGAGTCTGAAAGTATTTATTAGAAACTCACTCAGATGCACTTTTGACTGGAGCAATGCATAAGATGCTCCTTGTCACAGATCTTGCCATCCAAATTAAAGCATCAGGTAAGGAGGGAATACACTCTCATGGGGCCACCAGCCCGCTCTCAGAAACCCTTTCTGGCCACGGGCAGCTCTGAGTCTCCAGGTGGAAGTTTCCATGCTCCTCAAGGGTGCTAATGGTGTGAGGCCATCCTGAGTGCCTGCAGCTGGTGCAGCACTGCCTCGAGAGGGGTTTCAGTTAAAAGCTTGATGATGAAGCTATTTGGTGGTTTGGTAGAGGTGTCGGTGGTCGTCAGTGGTCTTCTGAGCTGAGGAGGTGAGGAACTGGGGCTTTGGGAGCCTTGGGTAGCACTGCAGAGGGGTTTTTGCTTGGTCGAGGGGGCTGTTCAGTGTCTGATCTCCCTGGGCCATGGGGCTCCTTGTTAGTGGGAGCATGGCTGGTTGGTAGATGGGATCAGCTCCTGCCTTGGTTCCTCCATGGACATGCAGCTTTTTGCTGGAGCTGATTCAGTCTGGAGAAGAGCTCCTGGTTGTGAATGCTGCTGTGGTGGAACTATCGCCTTTGCACGCTCAGCTGTAAGCAAATCAGAGTGATTGTAATGTCAGTTGCTGCCCCCAGATCAAAAGTCTGCTCTAAACCCTGTGTGAAGAATCTCAATTTCCATGTCCTTCCCAGCTTCTATGGCCAGGAGCTGCGTTTCAAACCTCATATTTCCAACTCTGCCTCTAACCATGAGGGCTGTGAATTTCCCTGTTTAATGAAAGAAGAGGCTTGGGATTTTCCTGTGTTTTCTTCCATAATTTCATGGCTCTGGGATGAGGGATTTTATGGAAGTCAAAAGGCTTTGCAACACCTTGTGATGGTGCTGTGATATTTGCCAGCAACCGGGTTACAGCTGGATGGTGATGGGTAAGGTTTATGTATCTAGTGTAGATATAATATGAATGTGCTGTGTGCAGCAAAACAAGAGGGCTGGAAGAGCCCTTGAAATACTGCAAGTGTAGGGCTGGGCTGGTTGGTGTCTACTTGGTTTGGAAAAGGATTAAAACCCCTGAAGGTTGATGCTTTGGGTGCCTGTCATGCTGTAAAACATGACGGAGAGGAGCATCCGATGCTCAGCTTGTGCTGGGATCAGAAAGGGAGTTTTCCTGTCCCATCCTGTGCAAGTGGCTGCAGATAGACCCAGCTGCAGTTAGTGCCTGAGGGGACCGTCTTTGCCTAACTCATCAATTCTGATGTCTTAATTACTATTAAAACCTGGTGTTCACCCTCTGGCCTTAGGTACCACTTCAGTTTTTGATGTGCCCCTTCCTTCACCCTCCCCTTCCTTTTAATTCCTTGGCACACCATAGAAACATCAATTAATATTCTAAGTTACAGTTATTATTCAGGAACTGATCTGCTCCTGTGGCTTGTGCTGATGCAGTGCAAATAACCCGTGCAGGTGCTGGGAAATGTGGGTTATCAGTGGAACTGGGGCTGTTGTTCCTTCTCTGGCCATGTGGTCCATGCCGCTGGGTTCAGCAGGACACTTCTCCCTACCCAAAGGCTGTGTTGGCACCACTGCTGCCTGCTGTAAAGTGCAGCCTCTAAGGCAGGGGCTTGCTTTCAACATACATTGGCCTTTTGTAGGGGACTGTGTCCTGAGCATGATGGAAATGCCAAATGTGCTGATAATGCAGCTTGAAACAGATCCATGGGGACTTGGTGCTGGAGTCTTTAATGTGATTGCGAGCAGGGAAGGAATAGGGTGATGCATGGGGTGATTGGATTGTGAAGCCTGGTGGGTCAGTGCTGATGTGGGAGGTGCAGTACTGGGGGGTGCTGATCAGGGTTTCGGGGAGGATTTGATCCCTGTGAGGTGCTGGAATGCAGAGCAGGCTCTATCAGCCAGGAATCTGGGGCTCAGGAGGCTCTGTTTTGGTGCCCTGAGGTTGAGTTTGGGCTCCGCGTCTTGGGGTGAAATCACCCCAAAATGGTTGTGTCTGTCTCATTTGTGGGACAGAGCAGGAGCATGAGATGCAGCTGAGAACTGAGGGAGACCATCTCAGTGTTCCCCATCCTGATGGCTTCCAAAATGAGACCAGGACCTTGCTGGGCTGCAGAGCTGGGGCTGTGTGCAGGCTCCATTCCCTGTCTGATGGGCACAACACAAACCTGCTGCAGGAAGCGTGATGCTGCTCGATGCCTGGTGTTAGTCCGTGGTTTGAGGATGGTTGTCCTCGGGAGCAGGGAGTGTTGGCTGGATCTGCAGGAGGGGATGGAACAGCTCAAGGACACCCTGATGCCCTGCCTGGGTTTGGGAGAAGGGAGTCCAGAGCGAGCCCTGGATCAAAGAACTGACCTTTGCTGAAAGCAGCTCATCATGTGCTAACCCTCGAGCACGTCCTTCAGCTCCATTGAAGAAAACATTGTGCATGCTTGAATTTAAGTGCATGCTTAAGTGTGTTCCTATTCCTGGGCCTCAGATAGGCTAAGGATTGCCGGGGAGAAGATGGCTGGATAAACCAGGAGATAGCATGGCCATGAGCTTGTTCCTGTCTTGCAGAAGGCTTTGGGGATTAACACTGGGCTGCTAGTCTTGCAGCCCCAGGGATGGAGCACTGGATCTGTCCTCCCCCTTTGCCATCTCATGAAGCCTTGTGTGTCCTCCTCCTCATGGCAGGCTCCATCCTCCCCTTCCTCCATGTGTCAGCCCCTCTCCCCAAGGCTCCATCATCCCATTGCTGCCATCCCTGCAGAGCAGAAGGTGGCCCAGATACTGTTCTTCAAATCAGCACAAACCCACTCCAGCCCTTTGTGTGGGATGGCACGGTTAGAGCTGGCACTGGGTGCTGCTGGGGACCCCCACGGTGTCCCTGCCTCTTTGCAGGGCTGCAATTCCCTCTCTATGGCCGCGCATCCGGCTGCTCCCGGCTGGCCGGGAAGCTGGCTCCTGCCGTCAGCTCAAAGGCAGCAGCAGCAGCCTCTGCTTTTCCACACGTTGGTATTTTTAGCTCTGCTGTGCATTAGCGTGCAGGAGCTCAAACTGCGAAGCCTGGCTGAGGTTTTATCTGTTGTGACAGCCCTTAGGGCTGCAGTCAGACACTCGCTTGCTCCCTCTCTGCTTTTTTCTCTCTTTCTCTTTTTTCCTCCAAGTTTGCAGCTCGGATCTGTGCTCTCCCTACGGAGGCACCGTGCAGCTGGCAAGACAAGGGACCAAAGGTGGGAAATGAGGTCCAAAGTGTGGTCTGAGTCCCTTTACAGTGGAGCTTTATCCACCTTCTCTCTGTTTTTTTCCACTCCTCCTCGCTGCTGCTGTCAGAGCGATGGCAGGATGAGGTGCTGGCTCACCCCTGCTCTCCTGCCCCAAAGGGTCTCCTAAAAGCTGTGCTGGGTGACAGCTACGCAGCTACTGGGGACAGTAAAACACGGAGCAAAGGCCAGCAGGGTCCAGTATGTCAGGGCTTGGCAGTTCTAGCGCTCTCACTGCTGCTTGTTCCAAACTCCTGCATCATCTGCAGCAGTGGTTTATAGCACAAGCGTTGTCCCTCCTGGGGCAGCTTTGGGTTCCAGGTACCCCAAAGCACTGGGGAGAAATGAGCCCCTTGCAAACCCTGCTGGGGTTCAACACAGAAGGTTTTAGCTGTGTCTGATCTCCCTTGAGAGAACAGGACTTGTGAATCCACCCTTGCTCTATGCAAACACCCAGTGCTTTGGTTTGGCTTCCAAGGAGGGTTTGCTTTATTGCTTCTCTTACTGGATGACCCCCCTGAGCCCATTCTGGAGGTGAAGGATTTGCCCTCCCAGAGAGCTGCACACGTGTGAAGCATCTCCTGCCCACCCCAGTACCTCTGAGCAATGGGGTAGCAGAAAGGCAGCAGTGGTGATGCCCTTCAAAAGGAGGAACCAAGGTGCTGACGAGGCTTTGGCTTTCCAGCCTGCTCAGCAACCTGCTCTGCTTGGGTAAATCTGGGCTTAAACAGGAGGAGAAGTTGCATGAAAACCTGGTGCCCCTGGAATCTGTCCAAGGTCATGGGGGAAATGAGGGAGGGAGCCAGGAATGGGATCAGGCTTCCTGTCCCATATGTCCAGCCTTCCTCTCTATCCATTAGCACACACCTGCTTCATGTCCTTTCAGCTGGAGCTTCCTGAAATCCTCTATAAGGTCTTGGGATGTCTGTGCCAGCCCTGATGCGTCCTGAAAGGGAGCACAGACCCCACACAGGGAGGCCTGGGTCCTCCTTTTCCTTCATGGGAAGGGCTTCTTTGGGATCCTCAACCAGAGGGCATTAGAAAAGTCTGTATTTAGGTAAAAGATAACGATTTGGCATTTTTGAGGCATTTAGTGCCTCAGCACTGCAGTTGTCCCAAGGTGGACCAGGGCTGTGCGTCCCCAGGATGAGATGGGTGTGCTTGGATGCCAAGGTGGCTGGAGGGAAGCAGAGAGGGGAGAGATGTCTGTGATGGGTCACATCCTTTATGTAAGTCTGCCCACACCACTTCCCTTTCTGGAGCTGCACCATTTAAAGCACAGCACTGGTGTGTGGCAGCTCCCACACCTTCATCCCAGTTGGTGCTGGTGGGGACTAAAAGGCTATGGAGTGGCCAGAACCAACCTTGTCACCCACTTCCCTGGGCATAACCCAATGGGGAGCCCAGGATGTCTTCCTGGGTCCTCCTCTTCTGTTTGCATTGGTGACACATGGAGGCACATCCCAAAGTCTGGCTTTTCTAACCAACTGTCCCCCCGCTGTGCTTGCTCTGTTCTTCCCCCTAATTCCTCCTTCCCTTTGCTGGCAGCAGCCAATGCTGTGAATCTGAGGCCAACTCAACCTGCAGCAAGGACCACTGGATTTATCTGGAGTCTTTGCCCTTTTGCAGAGAGCACCCGAGGGCGAGGGGTTTGCAGCTCCTCAGGTTGTGGCAGAGGGCAGGGTGCTGGGGGCTTCTCTCAGCAGCATTTTCTTTGTGCAGGGTGTCTGTGTGATGTGCGAGTCCTTGGTGGCAGCCAGAGCATGGCAGGTACCTTTGCTCAGAGCTTTGGCATCCCCTGAGCAGCTCCATGGGGTTGGGTTCACCCTCTTCCTCCTCCCCTGCCTGGGGAAACACCGCTGAGGGCTCAGGGGATGGATGAAGATCATCTGCACCAGCAGAGAAAACCTGTACAGTCCCATGGCCCAGGCCTGGAGCTGCTTAATGCTCCCTGTGCCCTCACTGAAGGGAAACTGGTAATGGCAGCTAGAGCTGGATCCTGGTGTGTGTAGGGGCTTCCTCCACCATTGAGGTGCAAGGCCAGAAGCCATCCTCCCAGGGGCTCTGGTACCTCAGTAGCTAGATGAGGTTTAGGAGAAGTCAGACACTGCTGGGTTTATTTCTGGATGTTAATCTGGGAGATTAAGGACCTTGAGGGGGGCCAGAGAAAGGTGAGACTGTAGGAGCTTTTAAACTTGGAAACCACCCAGTGTTAGCCCCTGTTAACAGTAGTCCTTACGGGCTTCCAAACACTCTAAAAACTGGGCTCTAAAATGCTGTCTGACGTCCCTGTGGAAGACAACAGAGAAGGAAGGGATGCCATGAAGGACGCCTGCTGCCACACAGCACTTCCCTCCTTGATGGCGGAGCTGCTCCCATGCCATCAGCCCAGTCACTTGGGCACACCGGCTTTCCCTGTCCCACATCCAGGCAGGGGATGGATACAGGCAGGTCTGTGTGGGGACAAACCCAGTGACTCCTTGGTGCTATAAAGCAGACTCCTTCCCCTGCCGCCTTCTATCTTTCCCATGCTGCAAGTGGTTCTGCTAGCACCCAAACCCTCCTGCTTTTCACTTATCCCACTGCTTTTCCTCCTTGCTCCAGAGCTGTTTTGGGCTCTCAGCATGGCTGATGCTTCAGTGCTGCCAGGAGTTTGATCTCCAACTGCTTCCTGGGCCCGCTGTGCATGTGAGCACTGGGAGAGGGGGGCTGAGAAAGTGGGGAAGAGATGAACAGCAGGAGAAAAAGTCTTCAGAGGGGATGGGGGAAGGATGAGGGAAGGAAGGAGGGGGGAGAAGAAGTGAGAACAGGGAGGAGGGAGGAAGGAAAGATGCTGCCTTGTGTGTTCTCGGATTTATATTGGTTGAGTTGCACTGGATTAGCTAAAAGTGGTGCAGAGCTGCCTTCCCTTCCCCTTTCCTCCAGGCATTCACTCGCTCCTATTTGGGGCTGAATGCCTTAATTCACTTCAGCTTCAACCTGCTCCTAATTGACTTAAACCACATGGAAAAAAACCCCTCAGCTTCCCCAGCAAGTGGCTGCAAAATTGCACCTTCAGTTCAGTCACTGTGATTCTGCAGATAAAGAAACCTGGAGCCTGCCATGGATGTGTGCAGGGAAAATGGTGCTGGGAGCTTTGCCGAGCCATCCAGAGCCTCTCCAGCAGCACGCTGACCCTGAACAAGTTGGGATTTGGGGATGATGGGGGGGTTTGAGTCAGTGGGATTTGGCTGGTGGAAGAATTTGCTGTTTCTTCTCATTCCTTTCTCCTCGTCCTTCTCCTGCTGCAGATGTCTGCTATAAAAGAGAGAAGCGGGGGGGAAAAAACCCCTTCCAAATGTCGTGGTAACGCTTTCTGGAGGGCTGTTTCTGCTGCACATCTGATGTGTATGACAGGGTCAGATTAACTGAGCCTCTGATTTCCAACCACAGCTATTCTGAAGGCACCAAACCCAATGCAAAACACCCTGAAGGGACTCCGATGTCCTGGCGAGGAGCTGAGCAGGCAGGATGAGCTCATGATGCTCTGGGGATGTGCCAGCCCGGTGCTGGGCAGGGCCAAACTCCAGGCAAGAAAGAGGAGATCGTACTTTGGAGATGGATCTGGGCTCCTCAAGGTCAGGATTTCAAGAGGACAGAGACTCTGCTTTGTATTTAAGGTTGGGGTTTTCAAAGAGCAAGAGGAGAGCAGTGCTGTTAAATGGCAAAAGGTGTCTAATGCCAGGGGATGCCCTCCAAACCCCTCTTCCCTTTTGGAGGGCTCTTTTGTCACACCAGAACACACTGTCTGAACTGAAGGCAGGAAAGGCTGGGTTTTTCCTTCCTCCCACTCCCTCCTCTTCCAGCTCCTCCATCACCATTCTCGCTTTGATATGTTTCTCTCCCTGTGTTTATTCTAAAACCACTGAGGTGCCCATCATTCTGTCCCAGACAGCTTTTTGATGAGAGATTTGGCTATCTTGGGTCCCGGAACAAGGGGCTGGAAGGGACCCCTGGGGGCTGACAAGCCCTGGTGGCAGGAGGAGTTACACCCAGTGTTTAACTTCTTGCCAGCAGAGCCCATCACCTGCAGAGGGCTTCTCCTGGGATTCTCCGGGTGATGCCTGCATCCCAGGGCAGCACTGTTCCAGTGGGGTGGCTCAGTGCCTGCTCTTTGCAATGGGAGGTGTTTGGAGCATCAGGGCTTAAGATATTGAAAGGAAGAACATTTCCTAGGGAAATATAGGGAAGGTGAGAGGCGTGCAGGGCTCTGCTTCCAAGGCTGGGTGCCATCACTCCTCTGTGGGAGCTGCTCAGGGGGGTCCTGCCAGTGATCTCTGCTTGTGCTGCCCAAGCACTTTATGAACACCCCTGGAGTCCCTGGTCAGCAGTGGCTGGAAGCCTCCCTGGGATGGGGCCTGGGCAGGAAACCAGGGTGAGAAGAAGGAATGGGGAAAAAAAACAAACCCAAAAATCCCTATGGAGCGGGAAGCGGAGCCGGGAGCGGAGCCGCTCAGCTGATGGGGTTGCCATGGCGACGCGGCGGTGAGGAAGAGGAAAAGGCAGAAAATAGCCCGATGCCGGGCTGAGACCTGCAGCCCCTGCATCCCAGCCCCGCTCCTGTCCTTCCTTTCTCTCTCTGCTTTTCTCCCTTCATGCTATTTGGTTTTCTCAAGCCAGAATCACCCCTCTCCAAAGAGCCATTGTGGAGGTGACCCAGGGGGTTATTTCTCTGTGCTATTGGGGTGGAGGACTGAAGCGAACGCAGCAAGGATGCTCTTCAGTAGGGCTGCATGTGGCCAGCTCCTTTTCCTTTGGGGCTGAAGGTTTGGAGGCAGCTCCATTGCCCACAGGGGACTGAAATGGGTCCAGGTTTAGACATGTGGATAGTGGAGGATCTGGGATGGTACCTGGAGATCCCAGGGGCTGGCACAGGGGAAATACTCCTCAGCTCAAGCAAGCCAGATTTTGTTTCCCAGCCCATATGTGGCTTGGGTCATCTGTTTTCTCCTGAAAGGTGCAGCCCAGTTTTAAGGAAGCAAAGAGGTTTTGTTTCACGTGCTGTATTGTTTTCCTCTTTGGGAAAGTGATGCTTCGTAACCACAGCGAGTCATTTCCCCTCCATGAGTCAGACTGGGGCCTCTTGCAGGGTTTATGCTGGGTCTAAACATTGAACCCAAGCTCTCTGCAAAGGAATAGAAACCTGGGCTGGCTACAAGGAGAGAGTGTCCTTGTGTTAGTCCTTCCAACTCTCAGGGCCACAGCAGAAAGCAATACAGGAAAACATGACCTCTCAAAGCATCAAAAAGCAGAAGATGCATCACAACCACCTCAACACTCTTTAGACACAAAAGCTCTCTTAGACCCTTCTCCTAATTCTGTTTAGGGCCTGACAATGACAGGTGAATGCCTGAAGCTGGCGGTGCTGTGGATGGGGAGCTCATCCTGCTTCTTTCTCCGTTCCTTCTGTCCTTTTCTGCCTCTGTAGTGGATACCAGCACTGGGTATGAGCTCCCATGCATGGGGTTGTGAGTGCAGATGCACACCAGTGTGTTTGTGTTGGTATCTGTGAGTGCCTGCGCAGTATCTAAGTGTGCATTTCCCTTTCTCCTTCCCCTCGCTGGGGTTTTCCTCCAGCAGAAAACATCCCACAGCTTCCTACTTCTTCCTGCATGGGAAAAAGCTATTGCAGCATCTCCCACTTCTCCCTGCCTTTGTGCCTGTAAGACACATCAGGCTGTGGTCTCTAACAACTGCTTGGTATCCAGATGGCCCAGCTAACAGGGCTCAGAGCAGTAAATCGCCATTCCCATGGCCAGTCTCACCATCCCTCACTGTGGTCCTGAGCCTCACTTTGCCCAGGCTCTGCTCCCTGGGAGGGAACAAGCATCTGTGGTAATGCTCCTGGCACACAGGGAAGCGCTGGGTCCCCCAACTCTTCAGCGGGAGGCGGGCTCCTCACAAGCAGCTAGAGCTGTTCCTCCCTTCCCTGTAATGCCCAAGGGCTATTTTCAGAGCTCTCCCTTCCAAAGGAAGTGCCTGGATATCTTTATCTGGAGATCTCACACCTCTGCATGAACCACTTCATTTAAGCTGTCCCTTCACTCCCTTCTCCCCAAGAGAAGGACAGGAGGGAAGCACGCACAGGGAGGTTTCCAGGCATTGGGGGGGTTTAATGGAAAAGCATCACACTGAGGAAGCACAAAGCTGCTGGGATTGAAAAACCGCCTCAGAGCTGTGGCAAATGGTGCAGGATCAGCCCTTTCTATCGACTTCCCCACCACAGCCTGGAGGTGTTTTGAACAAGAGCATTTCTCAGCAGTCTAAATATTAAGCATTGCTTGCCTCAGAGTTCACTTAAACCAGGGATGGACAAACACCTGAAGGTCATAACCACCTGGCTCAGTAATCTTTTAGAGTGGTCTAAGGGATATTGCTGTGGGTAATGGGATGAAAGGAGGAGAGGAAAATGCAGCGTAGTTGTCAGAAAATTCTCTCCCATACCCTGTTCAGTGCTGCAGAGGGAAAGGCAGGTCCCTGTTAACCTGGAGGGGTGATTTATGGATTGATACATGAAATGATGGTGATGTCCCCAAGGAGAAGTGGTAAACGGCCCATCTCCTGAGACTCTGCACACTCAGCTTTGCAGGGCTGGGAGGCAAGGGGACATGGAGCAGCAGGGCGGGAGAGGAGCTGTTTCACTGATGGATATTGCTGGCTGGTGACCAAATGACCAGAAACTTAAACAAATAAGTCTAGCTGAACACTGAGGAGCTGCTTTCTGGTGGAGAGAAGGAAGAGGCTCTGGGCCAGCCGCTGCAGCAGGTAAAAGAGTTGATGTGTCTGGAGATGGGTCTGCTGGGCAGACCCAGCTGCTCACAGGTGATGGACACAGCAGCCTCCATTCAGTCCTAAACTCCTGTATAATGTGCTCTGTGAGGCCAGGTCCTCATGTCTGCACTACTGAGGTACTACTACTAATCCTCAGAGCTTTGGGAGGGCAGCTATCTTCCTTGGCAAACATCTAGATACTCTCCTGTGCATTTGGAAATCTTCTTCTACCTTTAGTGGATGATGCATCTTATAACATTAGGGCTTATGTCTGTATTTTATGAAAATGAACATCCAAAAATTGCTGGACTTGGTTTGAGGGATGGATTGAAGTTCCCTTTGTGGTCATTTCTACCTGGGCATCCGTTGTCTTGGAGCTGGCTGCATCCTCTGCCTGGGTGAGGTGGGCACCAGGCACCGAGGTGGGCACCAGGCACCAAGATGGGCTCTTCTCCTCTGCTCTGCCTTTCTTCCAAAACTGTCCTCAAGGAAAATTAAAGCATGGTGCTGTTTTTAGAAGCTCTTTGCACAGCTGAGAGTGGTGCTTCCGGAGGATCCTCCCTTCCCTGCTGTGTCCCTCTCCTAATGCGGGATGGGAGATAGACAGTTGAAAGGCATCTTGAAAGGACACAGGGAGATCTAGGGCTGCGAGTGTGAGGAGCAAGGCTGGGGGCTGCCATGGTCCTTTTTGGTGTCATGTTCAGCTTATCTTCCCTCAAGAAGGTGTGAGGGGGGATGCTCACAGCCCTGTACCCCTGCCCACATGGGAGGAGAAACAGCTTAAGGCAGACAGACTGTAGGAAGCAAGGAAGGAGCAGGGAGGGATCCTGGGGACTGATGGTGAAGGTTTGGTGAGCCCTCAAGCATCCGCAGCGTTGCCTTCCTGGGCGTCTTGGTTCCTCACTCCTGGTGCCAGCAGGAGCTGGCCTTGGAGCATGGTCACGCTCTGGCTTTCTGAGCCTCCATCCCAGCAGGGTATTCATCATCCCGCTCTGGTTTGTGCCACTTTACTGTTTTCTCCTCCCCAGCAGTGTTTTACATCTTGCCCAGTTCTTGGATTCCTTAAGAGCATCTCCTGTGGGGTTTTACTCAAAGCCTTTAGGACAATCCCAGTACATTATATCTACTGACTGCCCTTTTCCCATTGTTCTGTTGAGTCCACCAGAAATCCTCTCCCAGAGTGGACACACAGACTGTGCCTGTGAGGAGCCACCCCAGCTTGCTCCATTGCTATTTTTGCTATTTCATATTTCAATGCATTTTGAACTACTGAATTATTGTTCCCAATAGTCCTTGAAGGAACAATCTGAGGAGCAACACTGGCTTGTGTTGCACCCAGGATCTGCATATAGCGATCATGGCTTTGATCCTGGCGATGCTTTTGGTGGGATGTCATAGAAGTGATGCTCCTGTTGAGACACTGTCCCTGTTTCCGGGAGCTGGGAATCTCCCGGCAGCAAAGGGGTGCACCCGGTACAATCCACGCTCCAAAGCAGCCCAGCTCACCTCAGAGCACAAACACAGGAGGTTGCTCATTCCCTGCGATGCTGGCTGAGTTCTGCCTTGCTCCGCCTTTGTCCTTGAATCCCAAAGAGTGGGAGCTGCGGAGCAGGGAGGAGGAGGTGAAACCGGCCTGCCGAGGGTTAATGATTTCCATTGCAATTGTGTCATCTCTTTGGGGACCTCGGGCTCATCGTGTGAGCAAAGCCCAGGCGCGGGGGCTCGTTCTTATTCAGCCGCACACAGCTCGAGCAGCACGGGCCGGGCGCGCAGCTGGGCTCGGCCACCTCGGCCCTGCAGATGGATGGATGGAGAGAAAGGATTTGTGTGCCTGCGTGTGTGTGTCTGAAACCTAATTGTCTGCTGTCTAATCCGTCAGCCGGGGGGACAGCTTGCACAAGCCCCTTCCAGGCAGGCTGATAAATGCAGCGCTGCCAGGCCCCTCTGCAATGGAGCTTGGTTTAATTGGGATTGCTACGTGCATGGACTCTGCGTGCGTGGAAGGGATGCTGTGCATGGGGAAGTGAGTGGCCAGGATCCTGAGGGATGGAGCCCTGCATCCATCCAGGCTCCTGGTAGGGAGCTGGAAAACAGCGTTTGGCAAAGTGATGGGAGAGTGATCCAGTGCTGGGCTGGGTGAGGTTAAGGGTGGCTCTGTGTTGTGTTAATCGTGGCACTGTGTGGTCCTGCTCTCATGGACTTCATGTCCTGGGGAGGTTCAGCATCACCTAAGACTGGGCTTTAAATGCACTCGGCTGCTGGAACTTTGGGTGATGCAGACTGTACTGACATCAGTGTGCTGGCTTGGAGATGCCCCCTGCCAGCTTCAGTGCAGTGTAAGGACCTGCGCAGACTGTCCCCTGCCTGTTCCCCTGATGATCTGCTCTTGATGCATCTCTCGAGCATCCCCCAGCCCCAGGCACAGAGCAGCTCAGGACTCCCCAAGCAAGTGGCGTTTTGTCTTTAATACCTCTCAGTGGATTTCCCATGGATTGGTCTGGTTGATTTCTGTAAACACGTAAGCTGTAATCATCCCCAGAGAGCTGTGGCAAGGACTTCCACTCCTGAGCCACACACCACGTGAGGAGCCAGCTCCTCTTGTTTCTTTTGAACCTGCTGCCTCTTAATGTTATTGGATATCTCCTAAGTCTTTTATTGGGAGATGCAGTGAGCAATCAATCTCTGCTCACCTTCTGGAGGCCGCAAATGTGCCTCTTTAGCTGCTGCTTTTCTGAGCTGGGATCTTCCTTCGATGGACTAATTGTTTTGATGATCCTACTCCAGCCCTTTTCCCAGCTCTGCTGGTGACATCAGGACTCTGCATGTGGTGACATTCTCATTCCTTATGTAATTAAAGGTGATGTCACGATTACAGCAGATGGTATTTGCATCAGCATTGGTTGCTTAGCGCGTGTTGATGTCAGATCCCTGTTTCCTGCCCAGTCACAGGAACTCATGAAGCTGCTGATCCACAGCCTTGGGCTTTAATAATAATATTCAGCCTCTGTGCTCCCTGGCTGAAAGGATCAGGCCTTGGCTGCTATTTATCAGGAATCACTTGATGTGCTTTGCACGATATTCCTGACTCAGAGGAGTGCTGTGTCCACGTCATTTCATCCCGCAGATGCAGCCCCCTCCAGGTTGGTACCTACCAAATCTTCCATTATGAATGTACATCTGGTGGTTTGAGGGGACTGCTTTTGCAGGTGAGGGGTTACAGGATGGCAGCCTGGCTACTTGCGTGGCCATTAGACATTCTCCTCATGGCTGGAAAACCAGCCCTGTTGTTGGTTTACCCAAGGCCACAGCAGGGTCCTGGCAGTGCTGGAGGGGTTGGGAAGCCCAGGGGCAGGAGCAGGGTGCTCAAGCCCAGGGTTGTGATCTGGCACCTCCACCCCATTCACCCCGTGCTCCTCGCCTGGGGCAGTGAGAGCTGGACCATGGTGCACTGACCAAGCCCAGCCCCGACTGCTGCCCTCCTGCTGCTCTCTGCTTCCCAGGCCCTCCTCCTGTTCCCTCTCCCTTTCTCCCTTTGCCCTCTCTTTACTTCTCTTTCTCTCCACACCTGCTCCTCTCCTTCCCCTCCCTTTTCTCCTTCCTCCTCCTCCCCTCGCCTCTCTCTATCCTCTTATCTCATCCCCCTTGTTTTTCTCCTCTGCCTGTCCAGCTGATTTACATGCACGCTGCGTTGGAGCAGCTCAGCTGGATCTAATGCCTCCTGCCGTGAGGAGCAGAGCTGGACTCGGTGCGGCACTTCCCTGGGCAGGACAGGGAGATGCTCTGTGCATCCCACCACCTTGACCCACGCCTTGGCCCCCTTCTGCACTGCCTCTTGCTCTTCATCCCCTCTCCTTCCCTTCTACATCCTTTATCCCATGCTGCTGCCCTCCTTGTTGTCTTCTTCATCTCTCCAGCCAGGTCCCTGACCCAAGTGCCTGCAGTGGCCGCATCTCCTCCAACCTCCCTCCTGGGTGGGTGCAAGAGGATGGACCAAACCCCTGCAGCCAGCCCAAGAGCTGGGGGCTGGTTTGCTGTTACTGTGGTGTTCCCATGGTCCTGGTGCTAGTGTTGACCTGAAACCTCGATGCTGAATGTTCCCAGATGGAGCCTGTGGCTCCCCCATGTCTCCGACTGGGTCCCAGGGCTGGTATGGGAGCCTGGGGCATCTCTTCTGCACCCTTGTGGAGCCGTGATCCAAATGCCTGCATTATTCCCTGGCTCTAATCATTCCCATTCCCATTGTGCTGATTTGCATTTCCGTGAGAGGAAGATGCCCTGATTAATATCCCCTCAGAAGAGCTTTATTGCGATGGCTCCTGCCTCTCTAATTGGAAAGTGGTCTTAACCTTTCATGCAAGTGACTGGGCTGTTCCTGCCTGCCAGAAAGGGTCTTGTTTGTCCTGAATTTCAGGGCAGTGGGAGGGCTGGAGGATCCAGCTTGGTCTCTGAATGGGAGCAGGAACCCCCTTGCCCAAAGAGGGCACTTCTGGGCATTGTACCCCTGGTACGAGGGGATGGGACCATCCCCAGCTCAGCAGGGATGTCAAGGAGGGGGACATGCCAGGATGAGCAGCTTGGTGCTCCCCGGTTCACACCCATGTGCTAAGAACCCATTGAGAAGCACGCTGATGTGGTATTGACAGAGCTGTTCCCATTTACCTTCCTATAGGCTGGGCGGCAGGATCCAACCCAGCAGCCAGCATCCTGCAGCTCTTGCTCCCCAGGGAGTCCCTGGCCCACCACTAACCCGAACTGGCAGCTTGAAAGCCTGCCTTGCACTTAGCTGCTTTCTGATCTTCAAAGGCTCTGGATGCCCAAGGAAATCAGACCTTGTGCCTTTTCTTCCCGGGCAGTCCCTGGATCCAGACTCTCATGTAATTTATTATTCCTAACATGTGCTGATCCCTCCCTGGCCATGAGTGGGGTGGGAGCATCGCTCTGCTGCTTGGGTACCAGAGCCTGGCTGTGGTGCAAAGCTGCTGCTCCCAGTGGCTCCCACCCCATGATGCTGAAGGCAGTACCAGGGCGATGCACCGGCCCAGGTATTGCTCACTCTGTCCTGGCTTCCCAGTGATGTGCCCCTCGGCTGAGGCTGGCAGGTGTCCTGGTCCCCTGCCAGTGAGGTTTGCTGCTCCATCCCTCTGCCTGGGGATGTTGGTCCCTGCAGTGGTGGCTGTGGAGCCAGTTTTGCCTGTGCCTATGGCTCTTCTACTAAGAGCCTGACTTGCCCCCTGGCTGGGTTCAGTTCCCCTTCCCCAAGCCCTCTCCTCCTGAGGTTACAGAAAAGATTACTCTCTTTTTTAATTGTTTTTTAATGTTGGTGTTTAAGCTGGTTTAGAGGCTGCAGCAGTGAGTGCTCCTGATAAACAGCCCAGGAGATCCAGAGAATAATCTCCCTGCCTGGTGACGGCAGAGGCGCCTATCGCAGCTGCTGCCAGCATCCTCATCCGCTGCCTGCTCTATCAGCCCAGGGAGGGGAAGAATTGCCTCCATCCTTAATCACAGAATTTGAAATCTCAGCTACTCTGCACCTTTTATTCTTCAGGTTTTGCCATGTGGGCAGGGGGAGAAATAAGCAGCTCATAAGCAGCAAAAGGAGTTGGAGAAGGGTTTGGGAAGAGGTTGGACAAGCAGCAGCTCCTCTCCCTTTGCCTGGTATCTGTCTCCTGGACTTGTCACCCCACAACTCTTTTATGGCATCTCTCTTTTCAAGGTGGGTTAAGGCTGTGTGTTTAATACAGAGTCACAGACTGCTGTCATTATGGGCTGCCATGTTCTCTGAAGTTTGTGTATCACTGCTGGGGTACATGCACTGACAGACACCCTTGCTGGAGCCCCTGTGCTGGGGCAGGTCCCTGGGACAGGTATCAGGGAAATGCAGCAAAAAGGATGGAAAAACACAGGGAAGAATTAAAGATGCCTCATTCTTGCCTCAAATAAACACCAGGAAGAAAGATGCTCAAACTTGTCCTAGGTCAAGTGAAGGAACTGGGTTTATGGCATAGGAATAGCCCAGGTTTATATACCTCGTCCAGGGAAGGTGATGTGGTGGACTGCACCACACTGCAGCCAAGCAGGTGAAGAGCCTCTGTGTAGAGGACATGTGATGCTGAAGCCATAATATCTGTCAGGGGGTAGTTCTGGGGTGCAGGATGGGACTGGACCTACCTCAATTAACCCCATAGTGACTGCACGTGTGGGATGGAAGGTGCCTTTGTTCCATGCTCAGCACTGCTAAACGACAGCGTGGCACCCGTGCACATGGGCTGTCACTGCTGACAGTGCTCAACCCAACGGTGGAAACACAAGCACCCTCCATGCTAGAGGCTGGCGTCGGAGTTGCTGGAGATGAGACAGATTGCCTTTAATGAGACAGGTAAAGCAAAGTGAAAAGCAAATTAAGATGCAGGGCTGCGGGAGCTGTCTTGAACACGGTGCTGTGACTTTCCTGGGGGGAAGCTGAGGTTGCAAATGGTGGCAGAGGTGCTGGAGAGGTGAATCTTAGGAGATGGTCATCTCATGCCAGAGAGCAGTTGAGTCTTTCCCAGTGCCTTTTGCAGATATCCTACTCTGCTACACCCCACTGTGAGCTACGTAGCAGTTGCCCTGCACTACATCTTTGGCCTCAAAGTGTTGGCATCATCCCCCCTCTGCTGCCCTGTCCTCTTGCCCTATCTCCAGCACCTGGGGTGGGTTTGAAAGCCCTGCAGTCGCAGGAGGCAACTTTCCAACCACATCCCTGTGATGCTGCTGTAAAGGGCCAGCTGAAGCGAGGCTGCTGCGGTTCAGGGCTGCCTGGGACATTGGCAGCACATCCCAAACCTTCCATTGCGCTCAGTCCTGCGCTGGGTCAGGAGGCAGGAAAGGGGCTTTTGCTCCAGCCAGGTCTGTTCTGGAGCAGAGAGTGTTTAACACAAACCCCCTCCTGTTTGCGAGCAGCAGCAAATGCTCAGCGTTGACTATCGACGTGAGCAGCATCGCTCAGGCAAATGGTGTTTACACCCCGAAGCCTTCAGACCTTCTCCATTTCACCTGCCTCTCTGCAGAAGCCCCTTGAGAACACGTTAGGGAACAAGGCAATACTTGGGTGGATAAATTGCCTGGAACAAACGAGCTGGAATTTGTACGATCCCATTCTTCATGTAAGAAAGATGTCGCTCCTTAAGCAGTCCTCGGGGAAAGTGCCCACCTGGGGAGCATCACCTTGGGCTGCCCATGCTGGCTGGCCCCTGCTTTGGATGAGCTGCCTGAGTTCCCATTCACTGCAGTGCTTTTTGCCATCCCTTCCTGGGGATCCTGGAGGGGGAGGGATCACGAACAGCAGTTTTCTTTCCCCTGATTGGAGAGAAGGGGGATTTGGGGAATGCTTTAAGCCCAGCTGCTGAACCAGGGTGTGGAGAGGAACAGTTGGGGCTGTATTTGCTGTGTTGTGCTGCTGCTGCAGCAGCTGATCCCTTCACCAAAGGCGTTCTGGGACACGTACCCTCCAGTTGTCATTGCTTGTCCCTCACGGTGCAGCTATTTCTGCCTCAACTTTCCAGGAAGCTGCCTCCAACGCTTCCCAGCCTAAATCCAGGCTGGTTTAGAAAGCAAGTTTCATCCCCTCTTCCATGCCTCATTTGCATGTATTTGCATAGCACACAGGTTTCTGGGAGGGGAGGAGGTGCCGGAGAGGCACATCCTTTATTCCCTGGTTTTTCCCACTTTTCCCCTTTCAGCAGAATTGTATTTATTTATTTAGTCCAAGGGGCTCCCCCTTCGTAGGTGCCTTAAGGGTGGACAGAGAATGGTGCTGCCAAGCCCCATCCTGGCACCTTTGCTCTCCCCTTAGCCTCATTTCCAAAAGCTCCCCTGGTCCGTGCCCACTGTTATGTGTCCGAAGGTCCCCAGCGGTGCTGGTCCAGTATCTTTCTGGCTTAGAGACCAGTGGGGTTTGGGGAGGAATCGGATTTTCAGGGCTGTATTTCTCCAGTTTTCCAGCCAAGCAGGCAATGCAACCAGACCCTCCTTCCGCCCCGCAATCCAGGCAGGCGCAGCGCTCTGGGGTTTGGCACTGAATCTTCCCTTCCAGGGATGCTCCATTTGCCCCAGCCTTTGCTGGGGTTTCCCTCTCCTGTCTGGTCCCTCTCTAAGTTTATTGCCTCCTAGCACTCCTGAAGGGCTGGTCCAGCTCTCTCTCCCCTGGGATTTGCCACTCCTCTTGGGAAGTAGCAAACTCTTCCTCGGGATGGGTTCTATCAACCCCAGCAATGGCCATTCCCATCCTGAGAAGGGAGCCTCTCATCTTCCTGCTGCTGTAGCTCCCCTCGCCTTGGGGTGCTGGGGAGCTGGGCAGTTGGGGTAGCATGAGCTCAGGGGGATGTGGTGGCCTCCAAACTGCTCCATCCCTGGTGTGAGCCTCCAGGAAGCAGGCAATTGAGCAGATCCATCTTGGTGTCTTGGTTTGCTGGTGAACCAGAGAAATTCAGGACTTGAAGTGGGGTTTGCCTTATGGGCCTTTGTTTTTGATCTTCCCAGTTACCCTAGTGTGAATCCCACCAGGGATATTCAATGTGTGCAATTCAGTATGTGGTTTTAACAGAGATTAACCTGGTGCATCCTCAACCTTATGTGTTTGCTCCTTTCCATGTAAGCCATGTTTCTCCTCAGGTCCTTGTGCTGTGCGGGCTGTGTTGCATGGTGTGGAGGGTCACAAGCTGGGTGGGATGCCAGGCAGGCTGGCTGGGAAGATGCACAGTGCCTGCATCCCTAGCGGGCAACCTCTTGCACTGTGGGGCTGTCCTGAACTGATCAGACATGGTCATCACACCATCCATCACTGCTGGGGTCCAGCAAATATTGCTTGCCATAAAGACATTTATGCGAGTGGGTACAACCAGCTCCCCTGCCTGGTTCTCTGTCCTCCTTGGCCTCAGGCACACCCCTTCATGTTGCTGCTACAATGTCCTTTGCTGTGAGAGATGAGATCAAGGTACCTCTTTAATAGCCTACTGAGATAGAAGGGCAAAACAGTAGGAAAGTACCACATTGGGGTCTTGGTCTATCACCAGTGGGGCTATGCAGATGCTGAGCTCCCATCAGCTGGATTTCTTCTTCTCCAGGGTATGATGAGAAGGAGAGACCCCTCCTGTGCATGAATGGGGACAACAGGATGGGGAATGTGACAGTGGGCATTGACACATGGGGTGAGTGGAGGCGAAGTGTGTGATTCCTGGAGCAGCATGGAGAGGGGCGTTGGGATGGGAAAGGACCAGCCCTGGGTGTGTGGAACTGTGCCTGGAACATCTCACCCCTGGTTGGGATGAACTCCTGGTAGCAGCCATTGTGGTGCTGCGGTTGCTGGTATTGCCGAGTGTGGGGTGAGCTGCTGAGAGCTGCTGGAAGCTGCTCTATGCCAGCCAGGGGCAGCTCTGGCTGCCTGCACTAGCACAGCATGGCACAGCACAGCGAGGGCTCACCATCCCCATGTGCCATCATCTGAGTACATGAGATCTGGGCTTGGCACATCTCTGTGCTGGGCATCATCTCCTTTAGCACCTGAACTCAGGTTATCAAACCCCAGAGCATCCCCTGGGGTGAGGGATGGGAATGGGGCGCAGGCTCTGGCTCCTCTCTCTTGCTCCCATGCCCTGCTGCTCCCGGAGCTTTCCAAGCTGCCCTGCTCAGGGGCTGTTTGTCTTCAGCTTGACCGTTCCTCCACCTCCCCCGCCTGTCTACTCTGCTTCCTCATTCCCGGTGTCGGGTTGAGCAAGAGCAGAGCAGAGCCTCCTTGGGATCAGGGTGAGGCCGGGGGGGGGGAGGCTCCAGTTCCAAGTTCCCTTTTTTGTGTGTGTGGTTTTTTCTCCTCTGTTTTTGCTCCCTCTCTGCTCTGCACACAAAGCGGGGCTGTGATGGAGCTCCAGCTCTCCCTTGCTTGCAGCTTTCATGCACGGCACACGCTGGAAATAATTGTCCTTGGTGGAGCTGTGTGAGCTGCAGTGATTTAACCGAAAAGAGGTGGAAAGGAGTTTTATTCCTACACGCTGTGTTTGAGACTTGCTGCAGCCCTGGCTTCATCTACAAGGTGAATCGGAGCTTGGGCTGGATCTGCAAAGCCCTGTGACCGTGGCCATGTAGTGCCAAGCCTGATTTAAGGTATCTTGCCATGCAGCCGCACTTATTACATTGGGCTTGACATGGCTTTGATCCGCTCAAGCAGAGCGAGCTGTGGCTGCCTGCAATGCCCTGTGTAGTGTAGGCACCCCTATGAGCTCAGTGCAAGCCCTCCTGTGGGTCTCTCCAAGTTTGGGATCAGATGCTGCAGTGGGAATTGCTGTAGGTGCCAAGTCATGCTGATAAGGGAATATGTTGGGTGCAGTATTCCTCACAACCCGCTCTCTCCTTTATGTGCCTTAAATAAAACGCAGATGATTTTGTGAGCCTCGCTTTACATTTCCTAGCTGCACAAACTCTAGCTGCAGCGGGAATTCCTGCTTGGAATGTTGTGCCCTTCGCGTTGTTTTGCTGGGCAGAGGGGAGCGTGGTGAGCTGCATGGAGAAGGTTGGCTTTAGGACCTTTCGGAGCAAAGATTTTTGTCTGAGCTGCCTTAAGGAAAGGGTCTGTGTTTGGTGCAGAAAGACAGGGCAAGGACAGAGCCAAGGCCACCATAATGCCTCTTTGAATGAGATTTTGTCTTATCCATCGAGAGCTCCCTGTCCTGAGCTCCGGCATGGGTCAGCAGGAGTTGCATATGGAGAGTGTGTGCTCAGCACCGTTCAGGATATAGCTGGTTCTTCTTTGGTTTGCTTGTTAGTCGTAGCAAGCCCTCCTTCTCCTCCAGCTCACACAGCAGCGCTGCAGTTTGTCAGGCTCTGTTGTGGAGTCTCTGTCCATAAAACCAGTTTGTTTGCTTCAAACTTCCTTTTCTTCCCGAACGGCCAACCCGTTCTCCCGTGACACTCCATGGATTTCTGCTCTTGGTCACCAGGGATCTCCGTTATTGTCCATCCCGGCTCCCTTTAGTCCTTTGTGGTTGGTCAAGGTCAGATGTGACTGTTTTCTGATCCAGCTGGAGAAAAGCCCAACTCCTTTTACCATGGAAGCTTGGGACTGGCAGCACAACTGCCCCTTGGTGAGCAGGACCCTCCTTGCCACTGTGGTTTTGGTTCCACCAGTTCTGTTTGCCCACGGTGAGGAGCAGTGTGCAACCCCTGCCCTGTTTGTCCCTGCTGGGGCAGTACGATGCAGTCTCACTCGTGTGATGCAGAAAGAGGCTTTTGCATTATTTACACTGCTCTGGAGCCAGAGCCAGGCCTGACCCTGGTCTTGCTCAGCTGAAGATGGGAGCGTACCCCTCCCAGTAACACCATCACAGCCACTGGAGCTGGGCTCAGGTTGCTTTCCATGCGGGCTCTCCTGGCTCAGCAGTACCCAGCCATTCCCCCCACCATTGCTGTAACGCGGACAGGGGACGTTTGAGCTCATCCTGGTGCAGCTCCCCCTGAGGTTCCGTGCTCTCAGTCCAGGCTGTCCCGGGGCTCACCAGCCCTTTGCAGGCGCTCGCTGGTGGGGCAGAGCCAAATTCCTGACTTCTGGCCCTTCGGGGTGGCCGGGATCAGCGTGGGGTGAGGAGGAGGAGGGTTGTGGTGTCAGCCCCACTGGAGTCATCATCCCCTCCCCTCGCCCATGGACGCGGTCCCAGCGAGGCGCTTTGCCCGCTGGCAGTCAGCTTTGCCCCCATCCATCCTTTATAAGCACAGAGCCAGGACGGGGTACTCCAATATCCCCCCCGATTCCACACACGTTTTCCTCTCCCTATCCCATCACCCGCATCCCCCCAATTCCCCTTCCAAAATCCTGCATCGCCTAAAGAAAAACCACCCCCCACATTCTCCCTGTCTGCTTTTTCTCGCTAACCTCGGCCCGCTTCGCCTCTCCTCCCCTCCTTCCCTCCCTCCTCTCCATCTCCCTCCCTCCCTCTCTCTGGGGGGAAAAAAGGTCATTGCGCAAATGATTAGTCAGAGCTCAGTTGCTGTAGCAACCGGCTGCTGGAACTGGGACAGGCGTGCAGCGAGGACAACGGAGAGGTCGAGCATCAGCCAGGGCTGGGGGAGCCCAGCTTTTGTGTTTGCTTTCAAGAGCAGGGGAGCCGGGTGGGTGCGAAGCCCCCAGCCCCACGCCATGCACGGAGCCCTTGCTGCTGTGTATTAAGTTGCCACCATGGAGCTGGCGTGGCCTCCGTGTGTCTCTTGGTGTGGTGGCACTGTCCTTAGATGGCGATGCGCTGTGCGCTGGGATGAAGGCTCCTGCGCTCATTGATGGAGTGGGGTGCATTGAGGTGGGCACCCCACAGCCTAGCTGAGCCATGGGGAGTGTGTGCCGCTGGGGTTCAGGGCTCCTTGTCCTCTTGCAACATCCCACACTTGAAATATGAAGCCAAGTTCCTCCTGATCCTGCAAGAGAAACCAGGCGTTAACTGTGTCCTGCCCATTTCCAGTTCCAGAGTGCTGCAGTCCCTCTGCCTCCAGCCCCAGAGCAGCTTCAAACAGAGACTTTTCCAGTCCTCCCTGCTGTAAACTCAAGGGCAACAGCTTGTTGTGCGATGTCCATGGAGCTGCTCGGCTTTGGAGTACAGGGCAGTGGCTCCTCTGGGGATGGTTGGGCCACATGTGCTATGGGTTTCATCACCGTGGTCACGGTCTTCAAGTAGTTTTGTTGCTGAAGGTGAAACCTTCAGGGGATCTCCACATCCTCCTTGTGAGAACAGGAACCTGTTTCCATCACCTTTAGGTCACCTTGACTGTCTCCATCTCTGCTGTTTCCCTTGCACACCAGCCCTTTGGGGGCTGAAGGCTAGTTTATCTGTGAGCATTCATTGCCGGGGTCTTTGAGCAAGCTCCTTGTGTGTTGAGCGGTGGATTGGGGTCATGCTTCCTTCTGGAGCACATGTGGAGGATGAATGGCCTTGAGGTTTCAGAGGGCTTTGGGACATCTGAAGGGAAAGCGCTGTGTTGAAGTGGTTGGAAGCTGGTACAAGAGCCTTTGGGAGGTGATGTAAGACCTCTGCTTTGGGAGAGCTGGGTGGGCTCTAGGCAGGATTTTGGGGATGTCTTTGGTCTCTTGCTGGAGGTTGAGCTCTGCGCATCCATGTAGGAAGCTTTGGGTTGGGGTCCTCAAGCCTGATTTTCTGAAAAACAGCAGGAAAGGACCATTTATGCATAAAATGGCTTCCAATGAACACTCTTCCTTTGGGAATGGAGCGAAACTGCTAAGATGTGCTGGAAGCCTTTTCCCTTTCCTGGAACTGTCCTTGATTGCCAAGAGCAACCCAGCCACGCACCACGGCCGCACTGGTGCTCACAGCCCACGTCCCCAGCTCCCCACTACCCCATGGTGGAGAGGGGCGCTGCTCACTCTGCATTGCCCACTGATGTTCCTCTTGATCCTATGAGAGGTCCTCCAAACCTCTTGAGATCTCCCTCTGCTCCCTTCGCCTCCTTCTTTCACTCGAAGCTGTGTAATTGCAGCGAGCTGGAAGGGGACTTTGCTGGTTTTAGGGTTTCTTTCCTCATGGTTGCAGAGACGAGCTTAGCAGTGTGATGCCGGAGTGGCCCACAGGCTCAAACCCAGTGGGAGATAAAAGCAAGTCACTGCTCTCCTTTCTGGTTTCTTCCTTTCTATTTTCCTTTTTTCCTTGCAAGTCTCATTCTTTTAAAGGCTGTTCCCTGATTTTCCCAGGGTCTGGAAGTCTTTAGGAGCTCTGAATGCTTGGGGTTGGCCATGCCGTTTTGGCGTGTTATTTAGTCATATTTTCCTTTGAAGGTGGTGAGTAAAACCTACAGATTTAGTCCATCTGACTAATATTTCAGGTTATCAAACAGGACAAAGGAAAGGAAGAAGGAATGAATGTAAGGCCTCCAGGAGAGGGCCAAAAATCCCTGTGACTCACTTGAACACTCTATTTTTGAGCCTGAAAACACAAAATGGTGTCTGTTTGCTGCTGTCCCCTGCAATGGGCTGGGGACCATCACCACTCAGAGCTGGGTTGGGGTTACATGGCTGTGAAGTCCACAAGCCATTGTGGCCTCCCATTACAGGCTATTTTCTCCTACATCTTTCATCTCTCGCCCCGTCCTCGCTCCTGAAGGACCCCCAAGGTCCAGGCTGAGAGATGGCTGTGTGGTGTTTGAAGACATCAATCCTATCCTGAGCATCCATGAGCTAAAAGAAGAGTGGACAGGGCATTGAGGGGTTTTTTCCCCTACAGATGATGACTAATAGAGACTTTAAGCAATGAGCGCTGTCTGTGATGGTTTGGGAGCACATCCATGACCATGTGGGAGCTTACTGCTTGGAAAGGATGTAGGAGGGGTGAGCCTGGGGACATCATCCTCATCTTTCCCTAGCAGTGGCAGTGGTGATGCAGTGTGAGGGGATGGAGAAGCTTTAAAGCCAATTGGCAAAGTGAGTGCTCAAGATCTCACCCATACCCCTGTGGCGCCTTCATTGGGAACCACCTACAGCACAGGATGGGACCATTTGTGATCCCTGGAGCAGGCAGGGATGTGACTTGGGCTGGCTGGGCAGGGAAGCAGCCTGCAGCGCTTCCCTCAGCTCTCTCATCTCTATGAGCCTGGGCTCCTCTGAAGCCATGTACTCGTGAGCATGTGTCAGTGACCGCCATCCCAGCAGGCAGAAATCTATAACCGGGGGTCAGGCCGCTCTGCCAGGCTCTCGTGTCATGAGATTCCCCCTAGAGCCGCAGGGAGCAGCCCCTGATGTGGCGCCTCGTCTCGCTGACACGGCTCGGCTGTAGCCCGGGTCTGGGAGGTCGCCGGCTGTCGGTGGCAAAGAGCTGGAGCGGTGTCCTGGGAATGCCATGGGTCCGGGCAGCTCCAAGTGACCCCGTCACCACGGCTGCCCTCATGGGTGAGTGCCATGTGCTGCCGGTGCTGTGGGCCGGGGCTGTGCTGTGGTGGGGTGGATGATGCTCCTCACTGGAGCCCGTTGAAGCAGATCCACCATGGGGTTAATGCGTGCTCTCCTCTCAGTCCTCTTTTGTTCACAGCTTGGCTGGGTGCCACACGGAGCAGTGCTGGGGATGTTTGCTGTTCAGCATCCTGGCTCCTCGGTGGAAGGGACCATTGGCCAAAATGGGGTTTGTGTGAACACGGTGGTCACTCCACCTGAGCCCAGCTACTCTCTTCCACACTGTACTCCCTGACCCTGTGTGGGAGCATAAGGAAGCCGCTGGCTCCCAAACCCCACTGGGGATATTGTTTGTGATTTGGCAGTGCTGCACTCTTGTCAGCTCACTGGGTGCTCGGGTGTCCCGTCTGTAATGCTTGAGATAGATCTGCCCCTATGTGGGATGCCAGGGTTTCCTTGATTCAGTGGCATTAAGGCAGTGATGGGACATAGCTCCTCTGCCTGACCCGGGCCAGCTGCAGGTCCTGCTCAGCCTCGGTTAAGCCCAGCACTGCGTTATTTGTCCATCTTCATCTGCTGGAAACTCTCCCTGCTTTACCCAGCCTTTGTTTTCTCCAGCTCCTCATTGTTTTCCATGGCTTTTCCCCATCTTGTGCTACTTGAGGCAGCTGGTGCACGCTCAGCTTTGTGGCTCATACTTGTTCAGCTGAACACTTATCTGTGCGAGGCGGATTGTTCCATGTGCTCCCTGCCACAAGTGGTCCCTGACAGCAAAGCTTGGCCCTGGCTTGGCTCTAACAGCAGGGAACAACACGTCCACGTGAACCAAGCCCACAAATGGCTCACGGGAATGACGCAGTGAAGGTGAAATATCAAAGGGAGACGGGAAGTGCATGGCAGGGGCAGGGGAAACAGAGGAGAGAATAGCCGGAGCTGACCTTAGCGGGGAGGGGAGCCCGGCTGCACGCATGGAAGGGAAATGGGAAAAGGATACAGCTGGGACTGGCTGCAGCACGCGTGTGCTCTGCCCCAACAGCAGTGCCGCTTCCTGCTTTTCCCCCAGGACAGGCGGGAGGAGTGGACCAGGTCAGGGCTATCCCCAGCAGAGTGGGGCTCCCAGAGGGACTGCAGCAAATGCACCCAGCGGGGCAGCTCTGGAGCTTGGCCAGAAGCCACCGAGCATCCACACAGGATGCTCTTGGGCATCCGCGTTCCCCATTTCCAGGAGCTGGGTACAAGAATCGGCCCCAATCTGGTGATGGCCAGCTCTGACTCACTGCAGATCTGCTGCTGTGCAAAGCCACCCTGGCTTCCTGGGCTTGTTTAAAGGCAGCACAGGGCAGATCCCGTCCTTCCAAATCCTTCCATGCTCAGAGCTGCCTGCTGGGGAGCAGCACAAGCTGTCCTGGGGTGGCCGCTGTCCCCCCAAGCACCCTTTGGCTTGCCCAGGGAGAGCTGCCTGCCTTTTCTGCATGTGGGGTTTTATTTTTAGCTGGAAAAGGCACACGAAGCCTTTAAAACACACCAAGTTTTGTGTAGCATTCTCCACATAATGGGATTTCTCTCTTCTTCCCAAAGCTGCCTGTGACATTTCCAAATGAAGGGTTCTTCCTGGCCTTCTGCTCTTCCCCCCTCAATCTTCAGTGAAGTTTCTCCCTTTGCTAAGGCACTCTGCTCTCCTCTCCAAGACCTGCTCTTTCAGCAGGGGAGGAACAGCAACTGTAAGGGCTGTTGTTTCTGGAATGCTGTTTTTCAAAATGGAAACAAGGAAAATGTAGAAAATATACAAATCCATCCCTTATGAACCCATTAACATGGAATGGGATTAATAATTCCAGTTGTTTGCCCCTTCCAACCAGCTCTCATCCATCCTTAGTCTTTGCTATGGGAGAACTGGGACAGTAAAAAGCAGAGAGCTGCTCCTACTCTTCCTTTACTCAAGGGAAAGGTTTTTCCATCCCAGTTGAGGTCTTTTAGGGCTGAGAGGAGCCTGTGGAGCTGTTGGCACCCAAAAGCCAACAGCCGGAGGGGTTCATGCTCCCAACCTTCTCCTCTTTCCAGTGGAGGGATGTTCAGAAGTCATCAGGGCTCTGAGGGCTTTGTGGGGCTGTGGTTAACCCAGGGGTAGGTCAGGATGGATGTGAGGCCCTGGGAGCCAGATAGCACAATCCTCTGGTTTCTGGGTCTCTCTTCTGGTCCTGAGGTCTGTTCCCAGCTTTCCAGCAGCATTCCCCAGATCACCTTGGGGAAGTCACTTTGTCCCTCATCACCTTCATTTCCCTACCTGGGAAAGGTGAAAGCACTTTCTTTGCACCCATGGCCTTAAGAGGTTGTTAATGCTTTTTGATGGCTCTGAGTTGCTGCAGGGACTTGATCAGCCACCACTGACATGGTTGGAGCAGAGGACAGTGGTTTTCCTTCCAGGTTAGAAATCCCGTTGGTTGCTTTTCAAAGCACCCACTGATTTCACAGAGTTGAAGGTGCAGGAGGTGGGGACACTTCTGTCCTAGGGTGACACAGCTCTCTGCACCCTCTTGGCCTCCAAACCACCAGCTGCATTGCAGAAACTTACCCTCGGTGGTGTCTGAGGGTCTCGCATGACCCAGCCCAGGAGCTTTCACACTGCTTGGCTGGGGACATGGTGCCACAGGGCACAGCTCTTGGTCCTTAGAAGAAAACACTTGAGGCCATGGCAGGCTGAGGTTGTACTGTGTGCAAGCACAGGGACAAATCCAGCCACCCAAATTAAAGCTGTTTCCCAGGGATCCCATTGGAGTGATCGCTGCTGCTCTGCTTCAGGTACAGAATCCATTGACCGGAAAGGGAGGTCTTGGGATGGGTCTGGTGCTTGTGTGCATGGTGGGAGCTGCTGCCTATCTCTTTGCCCAAACTAAGTATCAGCTCATAGGCAGGTTTGCTGCCTGCAAACTCCGAACCACGTAAAGGCAGAGCGGGGAAGGGGAGCAAAGCAAACCCCCTTTGTCCATGGTTTAGTGCTGGGGTAAGGGCTATTTTTTGTTTCAGCCATGTGATGAGTGTGTTACTCAGCCATGACTCGAGAACTTGTGAGCAATAAAGTCATCTCCAAGTCTGCCAAAAAAGAATCTTCTTAGCACACCCACCTCATCACACGTTCCCACTGCAGCTCCTCAGTGCAAGCTGACAGGGGAGGCTGCGGTAGCCATCTGTGTGCTTGCGGCAGTGGCCCCAGGACAAACCCGTGCC
Organism: Psittacus erithacus; assembly: GCA_009867235.2. NCBI lineage: Eukaryota > Metazoa > Chordata > Aves > Psittaciformes > Psittacidae > Psittacus > Psittacus erithacus. The sequence goes on along the minus strand of WYDI02029120.1, from coordinate 10,452 downwards.
CATGAGTACAGCGCAGTGCCACCTCCCCTGTGACCAAGACCCTTTGCCAGCGGCATCATAATGATGGTGATATGGTGTTTCCTCCCAAATCCAAGAGAAAACAGCCGGAAGGGGCTGGGTAGTGTGGTGTGATCTTCATCCCACCGCCTGGGCTGGGTTTGGAATGTTGGGTTTGATCTTTTGGGGTCAAGACTGACCTGAAAGCTCCATGAGGTGAAGCATTATGGATGTCTGCCTCCTGCCCTGTGCTGATGCAGCTCCATAAGGGTTGGCTGGATGTGAGGGTGACTCAGGGCTCTAGAGCCCTTATAGGCCACCGTTGCTGTTTGAGGATGGTGATGAGCAGTGTGGTGCATCCTCAAGGCTGTGGGGAGATGTGGCATGGAGACACGCACCAGCAAACCAGGAGATCACTGCTGGGAGTGCCTGGGAAAGTAGATATTGATGCTAAAATGTGCATTATTGAGGGATCTCTGGTCCCATGGGTGAGGAGACAAAGTGCTGGGTCTCCACATGTGAGAGCCCTGACCCTCAGTAAGGGGTGGTGCAGGACACTGGGTCCAATGCCTCCAGGACTGGGATGCTCCTAGAGGTGGATATCAGGGTTCACAGTTTCCACCCAGTTCTGTTGAAGGCAGGAAGAGTCATGGTAAGAAACAACCCCACACCAGTGTGGTGGGATGCAGGGAAGGATGCTGCAGACACCCCATCACCTCCCCACTGGTGGGCAGAAGCGGGAAGGTGGATGCAGGCACAAACCCCTCGCCTGATTGCCGGGGTAAAAGCTGCCTGTGCCACGGCCTCCTCTCCCCACCCCTTCCCTGCGCCGGGGCTCTAAATAATTGATAACACTGATAAATAATAGATCTTGTATTTGCTCCTTCACTTTCCTGTGCCGGGGCGGGCACGCTCGCAGCCTGGCGGGGCTGCATTGGGGTGACAGGGATGGGGAGAGCGCGGCTGTTGGGCTGGGGTAGGGAGCTCTGCAGCGGGGAGAGCATTCCGGGGAGATAAAGGGCTGGTTTGATGTGTGTTCATGTGGCGGGGCTGTTTTGCCTTGCATGCCTTTCTCTTTTGCTTTATTTTTTTTCCTGGAGTGAAGCCTGGCGCCAGCAGTCTGGAACCAGCCTGACAAGCTTTTGAGTTATGGAAAGGGGGAGGAAGGGGGGAGGAGAGAGAAAGAGGGAGCGAGAGAGGCAGGGAGGAGGAGGGTGAAAGCAGAGGGAGGCAGCTGGGATGTGGATTATTAGGGGAGAACAAGAATACACACAAGAGGCTGGTGGGGTGAGGGCTGGGGGCTACTGGGGCTGGTGGGGAGGGGATGGAGCTGGCTTAGAGCAAACCTTTCAAAGGGGATTTTTCTTTTCGTGGGGGGGGAAAGGGGGGAATTGAGTCATTTGGGGCATGAAACGCAAACCTCGCCGCGTCAAGGAACAAGGAAGTTTTTTAAAGCACCAATTAAAGGGCTTGGAGAGGTCCGGGGCTTTTAAACAGCCTTGGGAAGGAGGAGGGCGGGGGGGGGGGGGGTCCTGGCCAGCGTTCAGGCTGCCGTCCCATCAGGACATTCCTTTCTGCTGAACGCTGCTGCTCCCGGCTCTCTCCTCCTCCTTTTCCAAGCTGCCGTCGAATCCGTTCCAACTCCCGCGTCCGAACCCAGGGAACTTTTGCTCCGTTTCATCTCCCGCCGCCTGCCTCCCCCCAGCCCCGGGCTGTGCTCGGTGCTTTGATCAGCGCTGCCTGCACAGAGGCCCCCCCCAGGCCCCTGGGATGCAGGAGCCAGCGTTTTGGCATGGCCAAAATCCCCCCTCTGCGGTTGAGGGAGACCCCCCCCATCTGCCATCACCTCTGTGCTTCCCCAAACCGGGAGCTGTAATGCCAGGGGGAAGGAGGGCTCGATGCCCAATGATGGGGAGCTGCGCCCCAGAATGGGAGAAGGTGAATGGGGTTGGTTGAGCAGCGTGTTTGGAAAGGTCTCAGTGGGGTCCTCATGCTTGGGAAAGCCATGTGGTGTCCATGAAGGCTGCTCCAGAGCTGCTCCATAGGGATTCATGGCACCAGCTGGAGTCCAGAGCAAATCCACTGGAGCAGGGGTATTGCAGGCAGAGGCTGGAGCAGCTTCCCTCACAGAATACCCCTTTATTGCCTCCCATGGATGCCCAGCAGCAAGAAACATAGGTGCGAACACAACCTCACTGCTTCAGCCCATGATGCTTGCCTTTCAGATCAGGGAGTGAGCCATAGCGTGCCAAGAGCGTTGTGTCCAGGCTCAGCACTGGAAAGGGGATGGGGATTTGGAGCTGCTTTGCAGGGGCTTTGTTTGGTTTGGTTTCAACGCAGCCTATTTAACTCTCAAGACTGGCAAAGGCTGGGGAGACAGGAGCTCTTTGTTGGAGGCTGAGCAGTCCCAGGTCTTTAAGTCAGCCCGTGTGAAGGGCTCGAGAAGTTGAGGTAGCCCAGGGATGGGTGGATTTTGAGACGGGCAGGTTTCACATTACTTGTACCTCTAAAGTGAAGCATGAGAGTGAGGGTTCATGCACCCATCTCCAAAAGCAAAGCCTAGCAGAAGCCCTGCAAAGCACCACCACCATCTGCCAAGTCTTTGTCTTCGCAAAGAGGAGGTGGAAGGGGGAACACCCAGCTTTCCGAAATCTCCATTGCAGGTTGCCTGCGAGCTGCAGCTCTTCAGCAAAAACACTTCTTTCTCTGGGTTTCCAGGAAGCAAAATGTTGCCCTCCGCTGTTTGCAGCGTGGTTGGAACAGAGCTTGCTGTGTCCAAGCCCGGCCAGCGCTTTGTTCTGCTGTCACATCCCTGGTGGTGACCAGGGCTGGTGGGTTTGGAGAGGGGCAACCCCTACCCAGCCCACAGATGCTGCAAAGACCTGTGAGAGGTCTGGTCATCCTCTATTATCCCACCCTTGGGGTGACCTGTTCCCATCCTGGCACCTCAACACAGGGCTGATATGGTGGTTGGCCATGGGTTTGGTTGGGTTTGGATTGAGGTGGGTCTGCTGAAGACCTCCTCACTTGTTGTGTAACAGCACCAAGCAGCTCAGTTGTGCTTCCCTGGTCCAAATTCCTCATTTTTTCACGTTTCTTCTCTTTCTCCTTGGCGACTCTCTGAGCTCTTCCTGGTAACTATAGGGCTACACTGGCAAACTTGTCCTCCTGCTCTTCCTTGCTGGAGATAACAGCACAGATGGATCCATAATGCTGGTTGTCTTTTACAGACCTCCAACATCTAAGTGCTGGGGGTTCTTAAATCAGTAAATGGAAGGAGTGACTACCCATTTCTGTTGATGTGGAAACTGAGGCACAGGCTACTTATCCAGGTGCAAGCAAGTCAGACTTAAGGGCCAGGTGATGTGGTTTCACTGGGAAACCTTTGCTGCATCAGCTTCCTTGGCACCTCTTTGAGATGCTGCCAAGAGGGAGGGCACCTTTTCCCCCTTCTTCTTGCCCAGAGGGAGCAGGAGCCGAGGACACAGCCCCATGGCCCATCCCCAACCCATGACCTCCCCGCTTGCACAGGAGGCAGCAGGCGGAAATAAAACACAATTCAGGGCTGGCAGAGCCAGGGAAGAGCAGGATGAGCCTTGGTGGAGAGCCCAGCCTCACCTTTCATATTCTAATGCCTTGCCTTTGCCTGATTTGTGAGCTCTCGGGAGTCCTGCTGGGAATTCGCTGGAACGGAGGCACACGCCACCGTCCCTCGGTAAATTACACAGAGATATAATGAAGGAGGAGAAATCAGTTACTGTGTGACTGCGGCTCCCCAGGGAACCTTCATTCAAATATTTGTGGAGCTGAGCAAGTGGGGCGTTGGGGAGCCGCCGACTTGGAGTGTCTCTCGACAGGTTGCTTGCAGGTGGTTGGTGATGGGGAGGCAGTGCTCTGGGCTGTGGCATCCGTCCACAAAGGGGCTTTCAGCTGCTTCATGGTGCTTTGGGTGGCATTAGCCAAGAGGGAGATGCTGGGGAAAGGTGGGACTGTGGTCTGGCATGGAGAATGGAGGTGGGTTCCAACCTCCGACTGGTGGTTGTTGGGATGGGGGAGACCCATGTGCCCCTTTACCAATGGCTTTGAGCAGTGTGGGGAGATGTGGGAACCTGCCCACTGCCTGCAGGCGGGCTCTGCATCACCCCATTGATGTCCCTTGATGTCCCCAGGGACAGGGACCTGGGAGGGGACAGCCTGGCTCCTCCTGTGGTTCCCTCCAGCAAGGGAGAAGCAGGGTTTGCAAAGCCCCACAAGCTCTCTGCTTGCTGCCCATGTGGCCACTGCTTTCAGTAATGACTACAGAAAGGGTTAAGCACTTCATGGCAGAGAGGAGCAGGCAAACCTCACATTGCTCAACTTAGGAATGAGAAAATCGATTTACCTTCAGCTCCACCACCAGCCCATTCCCTCTCTGTGCCCTCCAGCCAGGCTTTCTGCCCTCTCTCCTCCCGGGGCATGCCAGCGCCATGGACCTGAGAAAACAAATGGGATCCAATTTGCCCAGCCATCAGACTGCACCAGCAAAGGGGACACAGCCATGGGGGGAGTCACCCCCTTGCTGAATACATGCAAGACCTCTTAGGTCCCACTTCATCCTGACAGCCAAGGCTGTGGCTCCATCAGGGACCTATCTAGTGGCCTCTTGGCTGTGCCGTGATGCTCTCAGTGGCTGTTTTTGCCCAAGCATGGTGAGCTGGGGTGCAGGGTGCTCAGTTCCCAAGGAGAGCTGGTGGGATGGAGGCTGAGAGCATCTGCATTCAACCAGTGCCATTCTGCATGGCCACCCTCTTCTCATGCAGGTCCTACATCATCACCCATCACTCAGCAGTGATGCTGCTGCCAGAAGCTATGCATACGAGCATGAGCACATGTAGATGTACTCCCTGTCTGCACCCACTCCTCACATGCCCATTCCTATGTGCTCCAGCTCTCCTGCTCCCAACCGGCCTCTGCTCTTGTGTCGGGATCACACCCCAGCTGTGTGACAGTTTTGTCTCCGGATGCTTGGGACCACCACACGTGATGGGGGCAACCCCACACCAACCAACCCATCCTCACTCCATGTCCTGCTACCACCACCAGCATCCTCCCTGCAGCTCCTTGAATGCTTATTGCCTTCGGGGCCGCATGCACATGCAGCCTTACGGATCTGCTACACGCCAACTGTTGGGAAGGGGAAGGGAAAAAAACCTATGGATTCAGCCGAGAGAGGTTGGAGAGGGGGGGAAAGAGAGAGAAAGAGAGAGAATGACAGACTGCAATCCCCCTTGAGTGCCTAGTCTCATGAATATTAATAAGGTGGTAATTAAAATGCAGGGACACAGCAGGACGGATGCAGGCGCTGCCTTCGGAGCGCTGGGAACGGGGGGAGTGCGTCTTTCCAGGCAGGTTTTGATTCCGTTCTCTGATGAAAAGAAGAAAACGGAGCCTTCAACTTTAATCAGTTTAGAGGTTTTTTGACACGACATATCTTTAATTGCTGAGATTTCTGCTCCTCTCAAACCCAGCTCCACCGGCTCCACTGTAAGCGGAGATAACGAACCGCGCTCGAGTGCCATGGATACAGCCCGCATTTACACCTCAACTTGTTTGCTACTTTCCTGGGGTCTCACCTCTTTGCCTGCGGTTGCAGAGCACAGTCCTGCTGCTCCCTTGTCTCTGCAGCCAGGGCAGGGGCTGGCAGTGCAGCCCGGCATCTCTTTGTCTGACACCCCCCTTCCAACCTCCGCTGCGGCAGCCTTAGGGAAACCTGCTCTTTTTGGGTGGTAAATCCCTCTTCTTATGGCTGTATGGTGAGCTTGGAGTCGGGCATGATGCTACCTGGTCTGGGTGATGGGGATGGAGACTGGGGAAGAAAGTTGGGTTGGGTTGAGTCAGATTGGATTGGGTAGAATTGAGTTGGGGTGGAAAGCAGGTCTCCTGAGAAGAGTAATGTAAGAGTAGAGGTGGCCATTGGATTGCTGAGTTATTGAAGAGGCTTAAATCTCCCTCAATAACCAGGGTTTGGAGGCTGGGTGAAGGTCCTGTGAGGGATGCTCAGAGCTCTGTGAGCAAGGTGAACCAAAGAGTTCATCCTTCTTAGAGGAGGTAGTTCCTCCAGTGGGTCTGGCCCATTGATGGAGTACCATGTTGCTGGGAAAATGAATGGAGAGTGTTGGCTGGTGCACAAAGGGAACATTCTGGGTGTGGGAATTGGATGATGTCAGCTCGGAACAGGGATTAGGAGGCAACTTCTGGCAAAATGGAAAATGATGTAAAAACGAATCCACACTATACCCCAAACCAATGTAAGTGGCTGTGCTGGGTAAAGCCAGAACGTTTGGTTTGGCCTGAAAGGGTTTTGGTTTGTTATGTTTGGGGGTTTGCCTGATTTTAATGAGATCTCTTCATTCACATGAGGGTCACTTTTTGAACTGAAAAAATACAGATTTTGGGGAATGAGAAAGTCAAAAAGATTCTTTTAGAAACTGCCCAAATGCAACAATTCATCCTGCAAGAGGTGGGATGAGATAGTTGGAGATCTTCAAAGCCTCCTCCCCTGCACAACACAGGTATTTCTCTTCTTCACTTCAAACGCTTTCTCAGCTTCACCCTGAGTTTCAGGATGATTCAGCCTTTCTGAATCTTCCACTTGGTGATAAATCCACTATTCCTCAGAGCCAAGCAAACAGCCTCCCTCAGCTCTTAGATGAGAGTCACTCAGCGAGTAGAGCACGAGTCCCTTTGAGCCCCACAGCTGGTGCCTCCGTGCCAGGATTAGAGCTGGCCATGGAAAGACATCCCATGTTTTCTGGGCAGTGGAGGCTCTCCTGGATCACGGATGGAGGATAAAGGTTTGGCCCCACACTGGAGATAGTGCATTACTCAGAGAGCAACTGTGATGTTTGAGGGAGTTGCTGTGATGTGGCTGTTGGCTCCTGCATCCTCCTGGGTCCAGAGGTACGTCCCAGGAGGATCTCCTGGCCTTCAGGCTAAACTGCACTCCTGCACTGCCATTCCTCTCTCCCAGCCAAGCTTTGGATCTTTCTCTCTCATGGGAGCGTGTCCTTGTGCTTTGCTGACCTGCCTGTGCAGAGATATGGAAAAGGAGGACTGCAGCATCTTGGAGCCCTTGAGACTTTGTTGCCTGGTGCGCAGGGTTGGAGCTGTTTGTGTAACAGGGTCTTTTCCATCATATGTCTTTCCATAGGGATGGGGGATGCCCTTATCTACCAGGGGCTGCAGTGGGTTGGGTGTCCTGGGCTCTGGCCCACAGTCCCACATCTCCCTGCTGTCCTGCCCCACAGCAAGGAAGCAGTTCATCCATCTGTGGCCATTACTGGATTCAGCTGCTGGATCCATCTCCTTGTTGCTCTGTTTTCCCTCATCTGGGACAAATAATTCCTTGTGTTGAGGGATGGCTGATGAACCGGGCGTTTGGAATTGAACTGAATTCCTTGGCTGGAAGAGCGCTAACCCAGCTAAAGCCCTTTGCTGAGCACTGGCTTTTTGTGACACTTGCATGAGCCATTCCCCTGCGAAGGAGAGGGACATACCCCTTCTACAAAGCTGCCCCATGCCCTGCACAGCATGGGGTGGCTCTGAGCACCCGCAGGACCTCACTGGACCAGTAAAATGGGTCCACTTGCTTGATGGATCAGCACAATACTGACTCCTCTGCTCTCACACCGGGTGAGCTGAAGCTGGGGTTGAACTGCCACAAAGCCAGTGAGTCTGTGTCCAGTCTTGCCCATCGGAGTCTTTGGGTTGTAATGGGTTTAATGCCTTTTGTTCTTGCTTTTAATAGGTTGGGTGCTATGGCTTGTGCCTGGGGTTGGATCTCTCCTCCCAAGCAGGCGACCTTGCAGCAGTGGCTGTTCAGTTGGCTTTCTTTGGCCATGCTGGAGCTATGAAATGTGAGGATGCGCTGGAATCCATCAGGGACCATGGCACACAGAGGGGACAGGCAAAGAAATGTTTCTGCTGTTTTGTTGTTGGGGGGTTTATTCTCTTCTTCTCCTTCATCCTCTTCTTTCTCCCTTCCTGCAGTGCTACAGCAGTGGATGTGAAGCAGGACAAGGGGAAGGCCTACCCAGTGTCTGAGCTCTCCTTCGCCCCAAACTTCCCACCACTGCCATCCAGTCTGTGCTGACAAATCCTTGGGAACGATGAGGTTTGCCACACAGATGGGTGACAGGGCTGGGGCACTGTGGTGGCAGGGACAGCCCTGGGGGACAGCCCTGGGAAGGGCAGGAAGGCAAAACCCGATGGTGGATGGAAGGAGAAGACAGGGGCTGTGCTGTTAACAGAGGATTTAGGTGGTGAAACACAATCGGGACCTGCTATCTCGTGTGGCGAGTTGGGGCTTGGCCATGAGAAGCATGGGGGGGGTACAGGATGGGCCTCAGGTACCGCTTCCTGGTGACACCCCTGCGGCGGTCCCAGTCACCCCTGAGTCACATCCTGCTTGCGCTGGCTCCTGTCTCATCCTGCTGCCTGCAGTTTCTCAATCCCAGCGTTTCCTGGCTCCTGAGGTTGCCTCAGGGCCCATGGGGCTGGAGGGAGCTCCAGGGCATTGGGGGATTTAGGACGGGGGAACAAACAAGAGCGTCCTTGCTTGCTGAGTGATGGCCAGAGCCTGGCCCTGCTCTGGCTCCTGCCATTACTTGCTTCATCCCATGACTGTTGGCTATGAGGGGCCATAGGGCCTCTGCTATGCACAAGGGCTCGCATGTTCCCCATGCATGCATCCCGCTGCCTCAAGCCCTGTAGCTGGGGCAGAAAGCTGAGGTGGGAGTGAGATGATGCTTTTTCCCCTCCTCTCTCGCACCCTGAGCAATGGCTCTGCAGGGATGTTTGTGAGAGCCGAGCTGGGGCTGTGTGAGCCAGGAGCCCAGCCTGACTCTGCAGTCCCAGGCTGAGCCACGCTCGGGTCCTGCAGAGAAAACAAACACTGAGCTCCATCCTATTTCACAGCAGAACTGCCATTTAAGGGAGGATTTGGAAAGGAGACATCTTCCTCTTTCAGATTCCTTCTTGCCAGTGCAACCCCCTTCCCCTGGCGTATGCTAGACCCCACTCTGGAGCATCCCAGCAGCTAAAGGGTCATCCCTGGATGCAGCTTTCCTGTGCTCTCCTGGTCCCAGCTTTGTGCCTGGTGCCCTTTTCTCCTCCCCAGACCCAGCTCCACACAGTCTGGGCTAACAGCTCATCCAGCATCGGACTCCAGGAAGGTAATATCCTCCTTTGGAATGGTTTGTGCCCTGGCATGGCGCTGAACCAGCCAGCACAGGGGGTTAGCTGAGCTGAGCAGTGCCTATGGGGTGCTAGGCTTAGGATTCCTGGCCTTGCAGGAGTTTTCAAGGGGAGCTTGTGGCAGAGCAGGAGATGCTTCATTACACCAATGAGTGAAACCTTGGGAAGGGGGAGTCAGCTCCTACCTCTGCCACAGCCTTTCTAGGATAACCTTGGTCAAAGCTTTGTACTTGGCTTGTCCTGCTGTAAAGCAGAGCCATGGCTCCAGCTCCTTCTGCTAAATCAGAGCCTGGCTGGCAAAGGGGGGGCACGCAGGGGGTCTGCACAAACACCAGCTTTTTTAGCACCAGGGTTTAGCCTTGGAGAACAGAGAAGCTTTCGCTTGTTACCCACGTGTGACATTGCTTTTGCTTGCAGCTTCCTACCCACTGTGATAAAGCAGAAGCTGAGTCCCAGCACGCGGCAGAGGGCTGCTGGCTCCTGCCAGAGCTGCACTGCAGCAGGGCTGAGCCACAGCTCCCCATGTCCAGGGCTCTCCCCATGCTTCTCAGGGCTGTGGGGCTGGAGCTGTGGGTCCCACTACGCTTCCCGAGCTGTATCATGACCCCCAAGCAGCATCTTGTCGTACCCATCTTCCACCCTCACCCTGCACTGTGGCCTGTGACGAGTTGCAGGGTGCCCAGCGAGCATCCATGGCTGGAAGAGTTGCTCCCGTGTGCCAACCCATGGGGACCACTGTACCTGGGGTGCTGCGTTTCACCTTGGAGTGATGGCAGGACACCTCTGAGTGAGCCCACAAGGCTTACTGCACCCATATGGGGCTCAGTGCTGGCACTACCACTCACCATGGGGTGCTGGCACCACGCATCCTTCCTCCTCCATCACCCTCCGGCCAGCACCCAAGGGAGCATGGCTGCGCAGGGACCCAGCCTAGGGGTGCCGGGTGATGGAGGAAGGGTCTCTCCTCTCCTTAGGGGGGGAACGTCCGGTCCCTCCGCTTGTTCCCTCCAGGCCAGGCAATGGTTAAATTCCTTTCCAGCTGAGCTGGCAAGCAGAGCCCGAGCATATTAGTCAGATCCCTGTAGGGGGTGGGGAGGAGGAAGGAGAGAGCAGCGAGGAGGGGCCGGAGCAGAGCCGGGAGCGGAGCTATTCTCCGGGGCGCGAGTGCAGGGAGGCAGGCGCAGCAGGGGCTGCGCTTCCCAGAAACTTGATTATTTTTAA
>WYDI02029119.1:6809-17056 GCA_009867235.2 Psittacus erithacus | reverse complement strand
CTGCCCCATCCCTGGCAGTGTTCAAGGCCAGGCTGGACACAGGGGCTTGGAGCAAGCTGCTCTAGTGGAAGGTGTCCGAGCCCTTGGCAAGGAGTTAGAGCTGGATGTGCTTTAAGGTCCCTTCAACACATACCAGTCTGGGATTCTAAGATTAAAACCCCCTGGCCTCCAGCCCTGCAGTGCCCTTCCCAAGGGAAATCCACACTTACTGTTGTTTCTGTTATCTCTCAGAAACTGTTTTACTACATATTTGAATCGAGAAACCACGTGTCTGTTCGGGATTTGATGTCCCATTGTCAAGATCTTTGAGTAGAAGACTGAGGCTGGGAGCTCCTACAAGAAAATCAGTCAGTGATTTCCAAAGAAAGCACAAGGACTCTTTATCACATAAGCATACACCATAAACCCAGAAGCAGCTTTTCAGCTAAAACCAACAGAGCAGCAGCACTGTTTTAGGTAAGAACACTTCTGCTTCATCCCCTGGGCATAGGACCAATATTCCAGAGCAGCTTTTTGGCATTTTCATTTCTCTTGCCTTTCCTCCCCAGGGAACATGCAAAAGCTGGAACGCTTTTGCAAGCCATTATCCACACATTTGATACCACAAGGCAAAGCTGGTTGTAAGCATGCATTTGCTCAGGAGAAGCCTATAAAAACAGGTTTAGGGGATCACGAAACTTGTGCTGATTGGGACAAATAGGATCTACACAACAGAGTTTAAAGACTCCAGGCCTGAACTCAATTGAGGATGAAAACCCCACCCCAATGGGCCTTCAATGCCTCAAACTCATCCCCCTGCTAGAGGATTTGAGTGCCTCACACTAAAGTTATCTTCTCGCAAGAAACACCTTCCCCCTTATCAGCAATGTCAGCGTTTACGCAGAGCTTCTCTTCCCCAGCAGCAAGACCAAGACTCACCTCTGGCCTGTAGTAGCGAGTGGTGCAGGTCAGGTCAATGATCAGGCCCAGCTCTTCCTTCTGCTCTTTGACTTTCTTAATGAGGTCACGGGGTGAAAATCTCTCCTCTGGATGAAGGTTCTGATCAAAGCTCTAAAGGGAAATAATGTGTAAGAGCTGACATTAAAACTCACTGAATCTTGGCTCTGGCACTGCATTCCTCAGGATATGCAGCCTCCATGCTCCTGGGAGCACCAGCGGGAGCTGTCCACAGCATCCCTCCTGCCCTAACACACCTCCTAGCAGCTGGGATGCTCAGGTCATGGTGCCAGCACCCAGAATCATAGACTGGCTTGGGCTGAAGGGCTCTTAAAGCTCACCCAGCTCCAACGCCCTGCTCCTGAAGGGATCCTCACCACTTCCTCACTCGCCGCCACTTCCCCCCTGCACAAACCCATCGCGCACTCACCTTCCTCAGGGGCACCTTGAAGGCGATGAAGCGTGTGCCCGGTATCCTCCTGCCCAGCGGGATGTAGTCGGTCCACCTAAACCCCACACCACAACAGCGTTAAACGGCTCAACCGCGGCCCGGCCCCGCGCCGGCTCCACAGCACCCCCCCCACCGGGGACTCCCAAAGCCACCCAGGCCCGGGGAGGCGCTTCCCTACCGCGGCTCCCGGGGCCGGGAAGAGCCGAGGGGAGGCCGAGGGGGACCCGGGGGGAGGCCGAGGGGGACCCGGGTCCGTGCTCACCGGTCCGGGACGCGGGAGCCGCCTCTGCCCACCATGGCGGCGGCATCGACCGCGGCGTCAGCAGCGAGCCCGGTGACGTCATTTCCGCTTCCGCAACGCGGAGACCACGCCCCCACGCGGAGAGGCCACGCCCCCACGCGAAGAGGCCACGCCTCCCATGGGGAGGCCACGCCCCCTCTGCCGCGGTAGCGCACCCCATGTGTGTCTAGGGCGCCGCGTAGCGGTGAGAACTGGTATAGCGGCACCTGCAGCTCCGCGGGCACCGGCGCCGGCATCACCGTGACCGGCGCTGGCATCACCGGCACCAGCGCCGCTGTACTGGCATCAGTGACTGCACTCACTGGCGTCAGCGTCACTGGTGCTAGCACCAGGGGCACGCCGGTACCAGTGTGAGCAGCTGGGGCTCCTTTCCCATATGCAGACACATATACATACACATACATATACATACAAATACACACATACATACAAATATACACATACATATGCCTACGCGCATACATATACATATATACATACATATACAGATACAGATACATATATGTATGCACATACATTTAAGTATAAATATACACATACATATACATACATATACATGTATGCATGCGCTGTACACACCATCACCCCTCAGACTCCACGCTTCCCTGGCCCTGGGAGCTTTACCCCAGGACAAGGACTCAGCCAAGCCTGGGCAGGATTTTCCAGCCCACAGCATCTCATTCCTCCAAGTAGGGAGCACCTCCCTGTGCCCAGCCTGGAAAAACGCTGGAAACCCCCCCCCTTTTCCAGCGGGAGGAAAACCACGGGATTAGCATCAGCGCTGGGAGGAGGGAGGCACCAGCAGCCGGCGATGGGGAAGGGCCGGCTCGACTCACCGGCAGAGCAGGGGCCCCGCTCATAGGGTGCCCTGTGGCCGTCTGGGCACACGGGGCTGCTCCCCCCGCGCTGGGGAGATCAGGTTCAACCTCCCTCCTTTCCAGCTCAGCCCTGTAATTAGCGCTTGGTCCATGCTGGCGAGCAGGATCTGGCCCTGGGAAGGAGCCTTGGCCGCCTCGGGGTGCAAGGCAGGGACGGGCTGAGCCTGGAAAACTCATCTCACACGTGGCTGTGGAGCGGGATCACAGCCGGGACTCACCGGCCCTCTCCATGTGTCCCCCCTTGTTTTCCTTTTCCCTTCCCGTTGCTACCCCAGATCTCAGGATGCTTTGCAAAGGGCCATTCTGCCCCATGGGCTCCCCGGTCTGTACCCCCACCATTAAGGGCTTTCCCACCTAAGCGATGCCCAAGTCCCAGACCCCAAGGTGGCTGCGGCAGGGGTGAACACCCTCCAGCCTGAAAACGAGGGGTTCACGGCCACCAAAACCCCGATGAGGCTTTGGGAACAACCTGGACCACGGAGCCCCCGCGGCGGTGACTCAGGGATGCTGCGGGTTGTGAAACAAGCCTGGGATAGTTTGGGAGACGCCTCCAACGCAGCCGCCCCGGGGAGCCCGTCAAGGGAACAAGCCACGGCAGCGTCTGGGCTTTGACCCGTCAGGCAGGTTTCCCGGAGCAGCGCACCGAGCCCGAGCGAGTATCCGGAGCCGGGAATGCCCCTCTGCCCGCTCGCAGGCTGACGGAGCCCCTCCGGCTCTCTCCTCGCCATGCGCGCAGCCGGGTTGCTGCTGGCTTGGGCACTGCTACGTCCCGCTGGCACACAGCAATGCCATCTCGCCGGTCCCGGGGGTGTCCTCCGCTTCACTGATACCCATGCTGAGATTCGGGTGCCGGCGCTGCATCGGGTGCCCAGCTCGCTGGATCCCCTCTACGGCCTCGTACGGCGCTGCCTGGACCTCATCCAGCAGAACCCGCTGCCCACAGGTGAGACACGGAGCCAGGATCCGCATGGATTTGCTCCAAGGGGGGGCTGAGCCAATTCATGGAGTTGATGAGCTTAAAGGTGTTTTCAAATGGAGGAGGAGGATGGTGCCTCCATCACCCCCGGGAGGGTTGGGGCTGCATAGGGTTGGAGCTCTTACCGGTGCCATGATTTCTCTTGCAGAGCTGCTCAGGGCAGCCCTCAACGACCCCAGTTCAGTGCAGACATCGCAGGTGAGCCAGGATATTGGGGTACAGATCCCATGGGAACGGTACCCACCCGGTACTGGCGCTGAGCAGGGCTCTCCCATCACATAGGTGGTGCAGTATGAACTGGGCTACGTTGTCTGCGCCGCGGTGGCTCTGCTTTTCACCGTGGCCGTGCCGATGGCCGGGATGTGCTTCTGCTACTGCCGGAGCCGGCGGCGGTGCGGGGGCCGCCTGCGTGCCCACCGGCGCTCGCTGGGCTGCCGCCGCCACTGCCTGCTGAGCTGCCTGTCCCTCACCTCCCTCATCATCCTGTGAGTCCCCACAGCACCCCACATCCCTGCACCCTCACCCTAAACCCCTTCCTATGGGTCCAGGAAGCTCCATTGGGCAGCTCCATCACTTCTTGCTCATCCTCGGCAGGGCCAGCGTCATCTGTGCCTTTGTCACCAGCCAGAGGGTGAAGATGCAGATGGAGCCGGGGCTTGGGGCTGTGCCAAGCACCCTGCGCACGCTGCGGCAGCACATCGCCAATGTCCCCCAGGTAGGTCCCCAAGTGGCTTTCCCCACCCTGGCATGGGGTGCAGCCCAGGGATGGCTGCGTTTCCCTCCTGGAATAGTGTGGGAGGTGAAAGGAGGTGGTGTGGCTGCATTATGAATGTATTTTGAATGGAAACATGGGGCTTCCTCCCCTCCCGGCGGCTGCTCCCCCTTGGCTGACTGGTTCATCTCTCCTGGTAGGGGGTGCAGATGGTGGTTGATCAGTTCGAGGTGCCCCGACAGCAGATAACCTCCGACCTGGGCGGTAAGCACTGCACCAAACACTGACAGGGCCCATTGCGAGCTTTCAGCCGGGGTGAGATGCTCACAGGGTGCCCATTGCCTTGCAGGGCTCAGCCGGAGCGTGGGGCTCTCCATCCACACACAACTGAAGGCGATGACTTACGCAGCGCTGGCGGAGCTGCAGGACAGGGCTGGAGGTACTGAGCGAGCGCGGTTCTCCCTCGGGGCCGATGCCAAAGCCTCTCCAGAGGGCCGGTGGTGGCCGAGCAGAGCAGCGTGACCTAGCCCTGGGCTTTCTCTTTAAGACCTACAGACCTCGCTGCACCATTTACAGATGCTGGAGCAGACGGCGCGGGCGCTGGCGGCGGCGCGGGATGAGCTGGACCCGGTGCTGCGGGAGCGGCGGCGCCGCGTGGTCTCATTGTTGGATGACCCACGCTGCACCTCCTGCGCCAGCGCCCTGGGCAGGGCACAGAGCCTGGAGCTGGGCGCTGACTATGGCAAGGTGCTGGGACACGGTGCTGGTCACCCACCAACACCTCTGCTCCGGCAGCGCCGGGATTCATGGTTGATTCTCCCATTCCAAGGTGCCGTCGGTGGAGAAGGTTCTGAAGGCGCTGGCTGGGCTGCCCCGAAGTGACTTTGCAGGGATGATTCGCCAGGTTTGGGGGGGTTATAGTGAAGCAAGGGGGTCACCATTGGGTGGGCAGCCCCATCTAAGTCACTCAGCATCCATTCCTTCCTCACAGGGCAACGGCACCTTCAATTCCATCCCGGAGCTGGCTGTGGAGCGCATGGCGCAGGTCATCCAAGGTGAGTGGCACGGGTGGACTGAGCGGGGACACCTCCGTGGGGTGAATAATCCCATAATGGATGGATGTGGGCACCATCCATCCCTTGCATGGCTTTGTCCCTGCAGATCTGCGGGACGAGATGGCACGCACGGCTGAGAAGGTCCAGTCCATCGCTGACGGCTTCCCCCTCCATGATTACACCCGGCCCGTGAGCGAAGCGCTGGTGAAGGCAGAGGACCGGAGCCAACCGTACCTGCGGGAGGTGCAGCGCTTCGAGCAGTACAGGTGACACAGGGGATATGGAGGGGTGCAGCAGAGATGGGTGCTGACCCCCACCGTGAGCCCCAGCTGATCCCCCAGCCCCAAACCTCGAGGCTGCTCTGTCCTGCAGGTGGATCGCGGGCACGGTGCTGTGCTCCATCATCCTCCTCATCCTCACCTGCAACGTGACAGGGATGGCGCTGGGTGCGTATGGGCTCTCCAAGCGGGAGGACCCGAGCGACTACGAGTGCCGAGGAGAAGCTGGTGCCAAGTTCCTCCTGGTGTAAGCATCAATCCGGGTGCTGGGGATGGGGGGGGGCTGTTGCCATCTCACCCCGCTACAATACAGAGAAGGCAAAGCCAAGGGAGGGACAGGCTGGGCCAAAAGGCATTTGAAGCCACCGCCTGTGCCGGCAGGTTCGGGAGCAGCGGCTCCTCCCTGGGATCTGGCAGCTCCTGCACCCCGTTCCCGCTGCCTGGCACACCCCTTCCCAAGCAATCCGGCGTGCCCGGGCTCGGGAAGGAGCCGCGGGGCTTCCGGCAGGTCCCCACAAGCCTTTCTGCCCTCTTGGGTCTGTAAAGCAGCTGCCGGCGCCTCCTCTCCCTCTTTCAGCGGCGTGGGCCTGGCTTTCCTGTTCTCCTGGCTCCTCGTCCTCCTGGTTTTCGCCACCTTCCTGGTTGGGGGCAACATCCAGACGCTGGTTTGCAGGAATTGGGTCAACCAGGAGATTTATAAGGTGGGTGGCCATGCCTGAATGTCCTAGAGAGAGGACAGGGGGTGATGGGTTCAAACTGAAACAGGGCAAGTTCAGGTTGGAGATAAGGAAGAAGTTCTTCCCTGGTGTCCCTGTCCGAGGCAGGGGATTGGGACTGGATGAGCTTCAAGGTCCCTTCCAACTCAAACCGTTCCATGATTTTGTGATCCACCCATCACCCCATAGATCTCTGTTTGCGTGCCCCAAAATGCCTCCAAGTGCTCTGTGTCCTCCCTCTTGAACCCATCCGGAAAAGCCCCACCTCACCCAGCATATTAAGGTTAGGATTGGAACCTTGGATTTGCATCAGCAGCAGGAAATTGCCCTTGTGCTGTTCATTCCCTCGAGGCGATGACGCTCCTACCTGCAGGACCCCTTCCCCTGGTCCTTGGGCATTGGGAGGGTGCTTTGGGCTGTGATGGGGCTGAGAGAGGGGCTGGGAATGGGATCAGAGTTTGTCCCAGGGCTTCACACACGGAGGCATGTCCCTGTATGGGGCTGTGCTCTGCTTTCCCTCTGAACACCACCCAGTGAAGGCTCTGGAGATCACTGCAGCAAGACCAGCTCTGGCTGGGATGGGGTAACCCCAACATGCAACTGCGAGGCCAGGACACCCCAAAATCACAACCGTGGCCCTCTTTTTCCTCCTGCTTATCCCAGTTCATCGACACCCCCGGGAACCTGCCTCCATCCATGAACCTCACCCGTCAGCTCAACCTCCGGCAGGACTCCAACCTCAGCGCCGTGTACCGGTGGGTACCACAGGAGCCCCGCTGTGCCCTTCTGCATCGGGAGGGCTGATTTGGGGTCACATCCTTTTGCCTTCCAGGGAGTGCAAGAACGGTGCAGGGCTGTGGGAGGTGCTGCAGCTCGACAGGGCTTACGACTTGGATGAGCATCTGAAAACCCCCAAGGTAAGGGCTAGACCCAGCCAGGGCTTATGGGGATGCTATGGGGATGGCGCGAGCTTTACCGGGGGGAGGTCTGGCTCTCCCATGCCCAGCTCCATAACATCCATGCCACCACCACAGTACACGGCTGACTTCCAGAAGCGCCTGGCTGACTTCACAGCACACTTGGGTGATGTGCGGCTCCTCCGCAGCGAGGGCAGGCAGGACCTGGAGACCTTTGCCCGCAGCGGTGTGGATGAGGTGGACTATGGGCGCTTCCAGGAGGAGGTGAGGGGATGCTCGTGGTCATTGCTGCAATGGGCAGGATGCAGCCCAACTATGCCAGGAGCAGCTTCAGGGTTGGAATTGCACCTGGCACCAGGTTCATCTTCCTGCAGATGAGGAAGCCGGTGGTGCAGACCAGCATCCCTGCCTTGGCGAGGAGCCTCGAGGGGCTGCAGAAAATGCAGGTGAGTGATGGGGAGGGCATCAGGAGCTGCCTTCAAGCCCATAGGGACATCCTCACCCCATTGTGTCCCCCCACAGAGGAACAGCACGGTGGCGGGGCGCCTGGCTGCTGAGGCTCAGGCCCTATGGAGGATGCAGAACACAACAGTGCAGTCACAGGAAGCTTTGGTGGTGAGTGCGTGTTGGGTCGGTGGCTCATGGTGCTGCTGCTGCTGTCTGCCCAGTGGTGTCCATGTGAATGGAGCTTTGGAACCCTTCTCACCTCCCTGTCCCACAGGCGAAGCTGGGAGAGAGCGTCCAGTTCCTGTCCCGCTTGGCTCCGCACCTCCAGGTACTTGCGTGGTTTCTTCTAGCTTGGAAATGCCCAATGGGTCGCACACACCAATGTCCCAAAATCCCAGTGCCAGAGTGATGGGAGAGCCAGGGAAAACACCATCTCCTTTGGTCCTTAGATTCGTTGCTGCAAAATCCCCCTCAGGGCATTTCAGCATTCCCAACAGGAGCATCCAATGGCATTTCCTCTTGCCCGGGGCTTTCTCTGCTTGGAGCAGGTCCCTCTTTCCCTGATATCCCACAACCAGCTGGAAGTTCTGTGGTTCTTATGCTGCTCCTCGTACCCCAGGGGCACTCATCCTGCTGCTGGGTGCTCTAAGGATGCTTTGTCCTTCCCGTGCTTCCCTAGGAGCGGGTGAGGACGACGCTGGCCACCATAGCCTCTGTGGAAGCCCGGCTGCCTGTGCAAGCCCAGCAAATCCTCCGGCAGGTGAGCAGGGGCTGGATATGCCCTCAAGGAGGGACAAAATTCCCTGGAGCTGGAATGAAAGAGTGGGAACGGGGCACTGCAAGGGCAGAAGTGGCACCTGAGGCTTGTAGTTTCCAAGCCTGGAATTAGCCCGGAGCTGGTTAGGGCAGGGCTGGGAAGCGTGATTCCTGCTTTCCATGCCACCTTCCCTTTGCCCAGGAGATCGGCTGCTTCACCAGGAGGGAGCTGCGGTACTTCACACAGTACCTGAACTGGGTCGGGCAGACGGTAGGTGCTGATCCTTTGGGACTGGGAGCCCTTTGCTGAGCTGAGATGCAGCTCCCAAAGCCAGGAATGGGGTTTTTCCTTGTCTCTGCTCCTTATTGCAGCTGAGGGAGGACGTGGCTTCGTGTCAGCCACTCGCCACGGCGCTGGACAACGGGCGGGTGATCCTGTGCGACCGCATCGCTGACCCCTGGGTAAGGATAACTGACGTTATCCTTATGTTATCCCAATGGAAGGACATGGAGTCCAGAGGAGGCCATGAGGATGCTCAGGGGCTGGAGCACCTCCCGTATGGAGACAGGCTGAGAACACTGGGAATGTTCAGCCTGGAGACGAGCATTCCCCATGCAGCTCAGCAGGGACTCCCATGCTTTCTCCTTGCAGAACGCTTTCTGGTTCAGCCTGGGATGCTGCACCTTCTTCCTCATCCCCAACATCATCTTTGCCATCAGGCTCACCAAACACTTCCGACCCATCCGCAACCGGCTCATGTAAGCACTGGGCATGGGGTGGGGGCTGCAGGGAGGGAGATGTGGGCTCCTCCTTCATGCCCTCATGATGTCTCCTTCTCCTTCTGCAGCTCTACAGGGTCAGAGGAGACCTGTCCCTTCCACATCCCCCGTGTCACAGCACTCAAGCTCTAGCTGGGGCCTGCTGGGTGCAGCAGCATTCCCTGTGCTCCTGGAGCTCCCATCAAACTCTTGCCCAAGCACTGCAGAGCTCCAGGTCCCTCCGACATCTCACAGGGCTCGGGTCCATTCTGATGTCTCTTCCTTGGTGTCCTTCAGGGTCTGAGCATCCTTCCCAGGTGTGGGACGCTCATCTCCATGCTGTGGGGTCTCCTTCTGGTGTCTCTTCCTCGGCCACCTTTGGAGTCTGAGCACCCATCAGGGATGCTGCCAGAGCCCAGGTGATCCAGGAAGGCTCCCCACAGCTCCCAGTAACCACTGGTGTACCACTTGCAGACCCATGGGGAAGGACAGCCACCCGCTTCCCCACACTGGCACATTAAAGTCCTTTCCAGTCAAACCCACTCCTGCCTCTTTGTCTCATGGCCATCATCTCCTCCTTTTTCCACTGGGAGCCATTCAGGAATTGGAGGGGGGGTTACAGCAGGGTGCTGTTAATTAGTGCTTAATTAGAGGTGGGGACAAACCTGCTGATTAAGGTGTGTGTGGGGGGTAGTTTATGGCTCTTCCTCCCTCCCAGGAAAGCCCAGTGGCCTGTGACAGGAAAAGGTTCGGAGATTGCTGGTGATAAGATGCTGTTTGGAAAACCAAGCTTGAAGAGATACACAACCGGACTATAACCACTAATAGTGAGTTAGTCATTGAGTGCACAGAAGATAAGGTTCTTACCCAATGGGTGTCCCTATAGGGGAGAAGACAGGTTCAGCCCATTGACTGATCCCAGGTGGGGTCTTCCCTATCTGCTTCCCTCTTTCATTCCCTTTATAGAATCCCAGACTGGTTTGTGTTCGAAGGGAGCTTAAAGCTCCTCCAGCTCCAACCCCTGCCACGGGCAGGGACACCTTCCACTGGAGCAGCTTGCTCCAA
>WYDI02029118.1:12564-136846 GCA_009867235.2 Psittacus erithacus | reverse complement strand
AGATACTGGAAGGCTGCTATGAGGTCTCCACACAGCCTTCTCTTCTCCAGGCTGAACAGCCCCAAATTTCTCAGCCTATCTTCGTACGGGAGGTGCTCCAGTCCCCTGTTGAGTTTTATGTTCAGAAGGAAATCATTTGCACGAAATTCCTTCCCCAGCCTTCAGATTTGTACAAATCAGGCTGTTTCATGCCCTCATTTCAGATCCTTGAGTACACAAGAAATGCAGAATATAAAACTGGGCCACGTAGTACAGATAGAGGCAACCCCCTCCTTCTCCTCTCCCCCCCAATAATAAGGTTTCAACGCTCAGCAAGGAAGGGAAGGGGTTAAGGCACCAGCAGCTGGGGAGAAGCTGGCGGGTTGGGAGGAAAAGTGCAGAAATGGGACTTCAAGCGAGGCTTTTGAGTGGCTTGGAGATGTTTGGGGCAGATCCAACAGAGTGTGGGGCAGGCCTGGGTAGGGCAAGGATGCTACTTAGCAGGTCTGAGGTGGGAAATGGTGCCCAGGAGCCTATATGTGGGGTCTTTGTCAGTGCAGGTAAAATAGCAAACCTGAGGGAGCAGCTGACAGATGAAGATGGCAAAACTGATGCAACACCAGTGTTTGATTTTTAGTCTTGAGAAAACATGCTGGTACACCTATTAGTGTTGATATCATTTCAGTGCTGATGTATAAGACTCCTGGGATTTGAACAAAAGAGTCTGAACTTTGTGTTCTTGCATCCTTGTGCATTTCCCCATCTCTTGGGAAGGACCTGTCTGTTTCCAGGGCATTAATTTCGAAATTTATGTGGCTTTATCACCACCAGCAGTGGCTCCTAAGATCTTTTTATGATACTGATAGTCTGAGCTGCTGTCAGGCTGGTGATCCTGTTGAGGTTTGGAGCCCCTTGTCCACAGGTCTGTTGTCAGTCTCAGGACAGAGGCTATCTCTCAGCCCCCAAAAGCGCCTTAGAAGCCACTTAGCAAACTAGATATCCTATAAATCCTACGTAAACACAGGCTGACTGTAATTTGAGGTTTGTGGTTGTAGTTCCTTAGCGGTGTTTGGCTACCTGCTGTGTGTGGGAAGTGACACAAGCTCGAGTACTATTTCTTAGAAGAGATGCGTCTCTTGTTCTTGGGCAGGTTACTCAGGCTTTCTTCAGGTTACTTATTTCCACCTTCCTGCACTGCTATGGACTCACTTCTGTCCAGTAAATAGGTAGTGTGAAACCACTTGTCTGAGAGCTACTTTTCCATCTTGAAGCTGACTGTTAGGCATTTTGGTAACTTAGTCCTTGCTTCAGGGTGTTTCTGGACAAATCTGGTTGCAGTGCCCATACATGTATGCAGACAGGGTTCAGCCAAAGTCTCTGCTCCTTGCTGATCCCCTGTCCTTTCTGGGGCACTTGAGGTGTCTGCAGTGTGAGTATGTAAGTGTGTACGAAGTGGTACATGGTTTGGAAAACACAAGGGTCATCAAAGAAATGGCTTCTGTCATCTACTTACAGGTTAGAGAACAGCTGAGCCTCCAATTCCAGTAAATTGCTCACCGATGTTTCTGTTTTTATTATATATTTATATATGTTTCAGAAACAAGAGACTCCCCTGAAAGCTTTAAAAGAAGCTCTGTCAATTTGTAACTTCAAGTCATCAGATGAGTATGTGTTCTAGTAAGAAGGTTCATAGGAACAGGTCTGGTAAACCCCAGACTGCTTAGGAATGGATAGGTGAACAAAGCCATGAGTAGCACAGCCCAAGACCATGGCGTTCCCCTGTATAAAGCAGAGCCTACCTCTGGGACTTCTCACAATGCTGAGCGCTGTACAGATTGCACTGTTTGGCAATAAATGGCTAGCATTCTGCTTTTAGAAACTGCAGAGCGTCTATTTGAGCTTCCTTCATAAATACTTGAGTTTTGTTTAACAGAGGATGTTTTCCAAGGAACACAGAGCTCAGAGGGTCTCTTCCAGCCATGCTGGAGAGCTGTGCTGGGATGGGGCTGGCGGAGCAGGAGATCAGGTGCAAGAATTCAGGGCTCATAAACAACTTTCACCTTCGGACTCCAGGCAAATGTCATCAGGAGCAGCAAGTAAAGAGGCTGGGCTTCAGCCTCGTCATGCGCAGGGGATTTGAAGCTGGAATGAAATGCTATGCCAAGCACTTCTCTGGTATGTAGCAGTAGGAAAATGTTGCTTGTATCATTGTGAAGTGTGTGTACACTTTCTAAGGGTTTGGTTAAGAAAGAAACCAGAAGACAGCGAACGCGTGTTTATATAAAGCCTTTCCTTGAGTTAAGAGATGTCAGGTATAAATTGTCATTGTTTATACTCCTAAACATGAGAGGAAATAGACCTTGGTTTGAGTTTTTGGCAGGCCAAGTTAAATAGCCTGCTCTCAGGGTCTCATGCAGCTCCAGAAGAGAAACAGCTCTTAGGCAAACCGGCTTTTAGGGGACATCAGCTGGGCATGGAACAATGCTAATGTGGCTGGCCAAGCTGTGCTGAGCTTTGGAGCAGAGCTTGGTGTTGCTGTCATCATGCCACAGTTTATGTGGGCACTGTTAATGCACAGTAGGCATCCGGCTGTGCATTGCTGCTTACTCCTCCTGCACAGCCCTTCCTGCCCAGAGGCACATGTGGGCAGCAGGCAGCTACCAGCAGTTCCTCTGTGTGCCCAAGGGCCCTGGTAGTGGGCGCAGGGCTGAGCCCTCATCACACTGCCATGGGCTGTGGGCTCGCGCTGGGGTAAGGAACACTGACCAAACCAGTGCTGGCATACAGATGATTATAGTTAAAGGAAACAAAAGTAGTTAACCCAAACTCCAAAAAATTGCACACATTCACTTAGAAAATATTCAAGACCCAAATACAGTGCAGAAATGCACTCAACCACCTGAATCCCTACTGGAATGACACAGTAGGTACTTAAGGTTGCCCCAGTGAAAGTACAGTTTCCATGGTCAGACAGGATTCCACAGTTTATGTCCAATGCCTCCTCACAGCCCTGTTTACTCTGCTTCTGATTTAAGCTGTGTTGAAGGCAAAATCAGGTTGTCAATGAACATACAGTATTTGTCATACAATCTGGCTCTATTTCTTTTGCAGTCCTGCACAGGAAATAATGAGTACTTCTGAGGTGATGGTGGTCTTTTTGTTTGTTTGCAGGATTGTTGTTAAAATATAACATATTTTATCAATCTGATTTTTGTGTATGAACACTTTTATTGCAGTTGGTTATGAAGATTTTCATGTTTTGCTGTCTGCCCTGTGTCCTCCAGCTCCTCTTTAAGAGAAGGTGATACCCCAGCCTGGTCTTTGGGGTATCTGCTCATCTGCCAGCCCACCTGCAGTAACTGCTGAACCTGCTGGCCACTTTCAACATCTCTAGACAGAACAGGCGCACTCTCAGACGTGAGCTCTTAAACCTCTGAAAACTGATAGACGTGCAAAGAAGGAAAAACAGTGCAGGGATGGAAATCTATACAGTGTGTTCAAACATTTAGCCCTGCTCAGTGTTCCAGCTCACCTAACATGCACCTCTATGGGCTGCTCAGCCACATGTGCCTGGTTTGGAGCCAGCCATTTGCTCAGGGAAAAGAAGGGAAAGAAAAGAGAAAGAAAAGGAAAGGAAAAGGAAAAGAAAAGGGAAATGAAAGAGAAATGAAAGAGATGGAAAGGAAAAGGAAAAAGGAAAAAGGAAAAGGAAAAGGAAAAGGAAAGAAGTAAACAAGAAAAGGAAAGGAAAGGGAAAGGAAAGGGAAAGGAAAGGAAAGGAAAGGAAAGGAAAGGAAAGGAAAGGAAAGGAAAGGAAAGGAAAGGAAAGGAAAGGAAAGGAAGGGAAGGGAATCGGTGGTGAGGGTGAAGCGAAAGATCTGGAGTTACTGCCAGAGCAAGGACACAAGGTGCATGCCTGTAGGGAAGCCAGCTGTGTTAGTTTTACTGTGTCTTGCTCCATTTTTACACAGAAAAGGCCGGTGTGTTGCGGAGGAAACGGACTGTAGGAGTAAGACAAGAAAAGTTATCACCCCAGAGTTGGAACACTTACATGTTTTTTAATTATTGGAGGAAAAAGAGTGTCAAAACGAAGCTTCTGCTCAATGCTGAAGAGTCATTTTTGCTTTGAATATACCAAAACTTAATTAGTGCCTGTAAAAGCTTTGGTATTGATGCCGGGTAATGGGAAAGCATAAGGCATAAACCAAGAATATTTGTAAAAATGCTTTTAAAGATTTCTCTTTTCAAGAAGTGACAGATTAACTAACAAAATAATCCATTTTATTGGGCAAATTGGTTAGAAAAGTATGGTGTCTGGCTTACCTCCAACACCAATAATACTATTAACAGCAGCCATGGAGCTGTTGCCAAATTAAAAGGACAACAGTCTGAGCTCTGAGTGACAGAAGTGGCCTTCTGCCAGGAAAGGTAAATATAAATGCAAGGGGAACATTTTCTTCTTGTTTTTGTATTTACATATGGCATTAAGAAGTCACCTAAGGGCTGTTAACATGTGAGGTGGTATAAATCTAAACAGGTAAAGGAACGGGCAGATTTTAAAGTCATTTCCCAGCAATTCATCTTGGACACAGCTACCAAGTAGTCTCACTCTTTGCGTGTAGTACCACAAAATAAATTACCGCTCCGTATTTTTATTAGCATTTCATTAGAAATGAAATCCAAAATGTTTGACAAACCATATTTTTAAAAGTTTCTGAGGGCAGGTTTCAGGCAAGAGATGGAGTTTTTTTCAGTTTGCAAGAGGACTGGGATTTGAGAGCTCTGAGGCATTCGCTTCTTTAGCACTAAGGATGCTGCTGCGCCCTTTTCTTATTTGCCACGTGTACCAGAGATCTCAGTAGGACTCTTTCTTGAGGAGAGTGCTAGTCACTGTGAAAGCGGATGAAATCCACCCATGAATAATGAATATTTAGGAAACAGGTGAGAAATCACTTTTGCCCAATGGCTGAAACTTTACCAGTGTACTTAAAACAGATCAGATGTTCAGTTGCCGTAAGATGACTTCTCTGGATCTGCTTCACACCACATGAGGATCTGGCCTCATATGTCTGATTTAGTGGCGACTCTACTCCAGCGACAGCAAATTGCAGTGTGTATTGAATGGCTACTTTGCAGTCCAATGGAAGAGGCCAGACTAAAAGGCCTCTGATCTCAATTTTTCTTCAAAGTATAGACTGTGAAAATAGTCATGGATGTGTGAAAGAATTACTTCATGATACGTGTATATACTTCTAATCCCCAGCAGCCTCTGCTTGCTATAAATATATTTTTAATATTTAATATTGCTATAGATATTTTTTTTGAGTGACCATTCTTAAATGGAAATTTGTGAATCCACATCATGATTCTGGCATTGGGAGATTTTTTTCTTTCCAGAGAGAGTGGTTTCAAAGAAGAATGAGAGAATGCTAGGTGTCTGTCCAGTCACCCACCTATCTGCCCTATGTCGTGTCTTCCCAGAAAGTCTTCTAAATTCTTTTTTCAGGATGGGTATGAAGTTCATTGTGGAATTCTATTATAAATGTAGAAATAGTAGAAATTTGTGAAGTAAAGTAAAGAAGATTGGTTCTGATGAACTAAGAAATCTTAGAATATGTTGCTTAAAAGCTTAGGTTCCAGGCCCACTTTTAAAATACTAGTGTAGATCCTGCAATGTTGTGGCTGTATGTCTGGGCATTGACAAGGCTCCTAAGAGCCCTGTAGATGTGCACAGCACTTCTGACATTTGAGGGTTAAGGCAAATGGTGATGCACTAGTGTTGCTCTTGGGTTTCATAGAGAAGAAATACCTATTTTCAACTCTGCAAACAGGATACTTATGGCCCCATGGGGAGGCTGAACCCAGAACTGGGAGAGAAGTAAGGAAACCTGAAGGAAAAAAATGGTGTGAGGCAACTGAGCTGCTAACTCTGTGTCTCAATGTCCCTGGGAGGACCAATGACATGTTAATTCCTGACAAATCAGCAACTGAGGAATACACACAAGCGCACAAAATCCATACATTCAAACTCAGATATTGGTGCATATGGAATTCATATATTTAAATACTCAAACCCTCAGAAATGAGCTTAAGTCCACTCTTGGTGACAGATCAGGCCAGATCTGCAAGCTGCTAGGGAAAAGTCTTTCACTACTATTTGTAATCACCTTTATTGGTTGGTCAAAATGTTTCTGTTTCAGATATTAACAAAAATATTGTTGAAATCTGAATGCTGACAATTAAGCCCTCATTAAAAAACTGTACTCCTTTTTGTGAAGGTGGGTTGTTCAAAATGCTTTCTTTGATGCACATGCAACGTCAAGAATATCAAAAGGATAACAGAATGGTGGTTATTGTTTCTACCATAAAGTCTAGAAAACAGTTCAACCCATAACAAAACTAGCCAACCAACCAAAATCAACTATAGCAACGCCTTTTAACTAAACCCCTACTTAGTAAGTTCTGAGCAGAATCAGAGGTGCTGGTGCCAGAAGTCAACATACCATGAGAACATCTGGGTTTTTTCTGACTGAATTGGAGAGCAGGAAGTTCAAAGTATCACACAGGAGAGCTTTTCTAGTGTTTTCCAGCCTTCTTGGATGGAAGCATCAGAAAGTTTGGATAGGATCTGGGTTATACTGGCATTCCCAAACACTTTTCCAGCCCAAGTCCTGTCTCCAAACCATCTGAGGTTTGCCCATTGCTAATATGTTTAATCTGATCTAATCTGTTCTTTATTTAAACAGGGATTAATTGCATTTCTTTGTTCTTTGGTGACTTGATGCTAATCACATGGGGCACACTTCTTAGGATCAGTTACAGGAATGCCTGAATTGCTACCTAAGATGATGAAAAACATCTGGGAGGGGAAGTATAGCAAAGGGGAAAGGAAAAAAGAGGCAGATGGCTGTATCTAGGGGCCTTAGCCGTTATGGCAGGAACACTTTTAAAATGACTCTGTGAGTTCCTTTCTCTGTGTTTTTCTGCCTCATGCCTGCAGTTCTGGTGTTGCAAGGTTCATGAAGCCTAAAATAAACCCAAACTCCATCATTTTGCAGCTAAAGCTGGATAGTTGGCAAGTTTACACTCCACCTTTGTTAATTCTTATGCAGGAGTTTTCTTGCATATCTTGGCAGTAACAAAATCCCTATGTGCTCCATGGCTGTGCAGAGGGCTTGCGACATTTAAAGATTAAGGCAGATGCACAAGAAGAAAGTAAGAGACACTGCAGCTTCAGCATAAGCAGAGTGGAAATTTGGGTTAGGGTCATTCTGTGAAGTCCACTCCTGCCCTCTAGGCTGGGCTATTCAATGCACAGGTGATGTATGTGCCACTAAACATAGAGGTAAAGTGTCCACCAAATCAGGGCACCCACAAATTGGACCACAGTTTGAACACATATAAGAAACAGACATTTAGTGATGTGATGAGACCCAATATAGCCCCTAATTGAGCAGTGCTGACATAACTTCAGCTTTCTATTGAACCTATCTTTCTCAGTGGCTAAGAGAAATGGCTTTCAACAATTTTCTGAATATTTACCTGTAATGATTTTCCAGGGTGTCTGCAGAAAGAATTAAAGGGTATGCATGACAGATTGGTTTTCGTATGCTGCTTTAGAAGTAGTCCATTTATGCCCAAGGGTCCTTCAATGGAATACCATTGGTCCAATGGAAATCCTGGTCCTAGTAAAGCCAATGACAAATTGATGATTAGTTACAACTGAAACTTCAGCAACTCTTGTGTTCAAGGAAAAAGAAAATGTTTCATTTCAAGACTGGATGTTTACTCAACAATGTAGAAAGATTGTCTTGCAGCAATGCCAGAAGTATCACCTGTATTTTACAGGAAGAAGCAAAGGGACTCCAGGAGCTCCATCTCTGAAGAGTGGTAGATTAATTCAGGAGTTAGACTTAGACCACTGCCATAACAATGCATAGCATCAGCTCAACGGACTGGACATGGACTGCTTTAAAGGGATTTTGTGGGAAAATCAAAGTGCTCATCTTAAAATTGTCAGTTAAAATGCTAACAAAATGTCCACCACAGCCCAGTGTCTAAAAGCCAGTTTGATCAGTTTTCTTGATATTTAAAATGAATTTTATAATCATGTCCAAAGTCTATTTTACTTGCAAGTATACTGGCTGTCTTATAAAACCTGAAATAGTCTGGTTGACATGTCTTATTTCATGTATGCTCTTGAGTATGCAACATATTTAAGTAACACTGTGCATGGTTAAGTGTATGTTTTTCCACATATTACTTTAGCGGAAAACTAAATTGAAGCTTACCTGCAAGAAGTGGTATTTGAGGATGTCAGCATATTCGTATTGACTGCTGCTCTTGCACAAGTCAGCAGGAATGAGCACTTAGAAAAACTCTCTTAGAGTAAGAGTTGGTGTAAAGTGTGTATAAGAACATTTGTTTAACTCCCAGAGGAGTTTATAAGGCTTAATTAGTGCCAGCAAATTGGTTAAAGATCTCTGGGTGAAAGATGATATAAAACTGAACAGAGGGTGGCTTGTAACTCCTGCTGGTATTTCAGAGATGGGTGATCTCTCCAGGTTTTGAATTGAGCTGTGGAGCAGGGTGAAGCACAGATGTGTGAGTGGGTTTGAACAGGTACAAACTCATGACCCATGTCCTCTGCTCATATTTCAGGTTGTTCTCCAGGTTTACGGCTGACATGCTGAGCTCAGGAGATTAAGGCACTGGTCATGCAGGGTCCCAATCAGCCTGTATGAAGGAGATAAGTGCCAGCTCTGCTACCCACCAGATACCTTTGCAGCTTGAGCTGATATTGGCATTTTTTGACTTCTAAGGAAGCATGGGTGCAGTATGGGGCAGACTGCTCTGCTCAGCTGGGGAGACCTGCCCCAGGTCCCTAGCATAGCTGGCACTGGAAAAGCAGCACAGATGGGGGGATACAGCAAGAAGTTCTCATGCCTTGAGCACCCACAGAAACATAACATCAAATATGTGAGAGAACAGTTATCTATGAATTTTATGGTATGTATGTAGGGATAGGACAAGAGGGAATGGCTTTAAACTGACAGAGGGTAGATTTAGATTAGATATTAAGAAGAAAGTCTTCCCTGTGAGGGTGGTGAGGCACTGGCACAGGTTGCCCAGAGAAGCTGTGGCTGCCCCATCCCTGGCAGTGTTCAAGGCCAGGTTGGACAGGGCTTGGAGTAACCTGCTCTAGTGGAAAGTGTCCCTGCACATGGCAGGGGGTTGGAACTGGATGAGCTTTAGGGTCCTTTCCAACCCAAACCATTCTATGGTTCTGTGATACGATTCTATATTTTTCAATAAATCAGATCCAATGCTTATATGGGCCGCTTATATGCCAAACTTAGCTAAAAATGTAATTGGCCAGAGGAGGGAAAAACATCAGAGGCAAATAGCTGCAAATGTGAAGGTGTTTTTGTTGGAGCTTCTCTGTTATTTTTTTTTTTTCCCTTGAGATTTTTCAGTTAAATCTGCAAATTCTTTCTCAGGCATTTCCCTAGAGCATTGCTTTCCCTTATAGCAAAGTTTTGGACTACCCAGAGATGATAGGCTTACTAGGTCTTTTACAAGGGAAAGCTTGGAGTAGATTTAAAAATAAGTTAATATCTAGATGAAAACAGCAACAACCATCCCACCAACTCTGAACATTGTTAAATGACTGAGAAATTAGGATGGCATGATAAGCCAGCTGAACTGGCATTTCTCAACCCGTAAAAAACAAGGAGGGGAGCGCTGGATCTGAAAACCTATACAGATGTTGCTGCATTGGCTTCTCTTTTACAGAACTAACTAAGGAGCTCTTTTAGGCTTAAAATGGTAGGCACTGCATATAAGTGCTTTATAAAGTTCATTAAGGGCACTACTTCATGACTTCTCCGGAGGCTGACACAATGGTGAAGAATGGTGCTAGAGAAGGTTGTGATGTTTGATTGAATTTCCATTAAGATAAACCGCATAAAAATAACTAATTGATTATATATTCACCTTAGAAATACTGGGACTCCTGTAGGCAGAATGAGGTGTCACTGGAAGATCAGATTGGAAAAAACCTAAATGTGCCCATGGGTTTAATTCTGTGGGTTAACAAAAACAAAACTAATAGCCTGTGAAGGTTATCCATTTACAATAGCCACAGATCCTTAGACTATCAGACACAGACCTGAAGGTGTTCCTTGCTCATATGGATAAGTACTCAATGCCCAGAGACCTCTTTCTTTACTGTGGGAGCTTTCAAACACACATCTTATTCAGAAAATTGTTCAGCTTTCTGAAGAACACATGATTAGTTGCAGATCTATGATCAGCGATTTTGTTTAACCACCATGTAAAGAGGAAAGTTCCCTTAATTAGGGAAGCAATATGGGGTGGCAGAGAATTTTGCTGTATAACCAAGTTTCTGAATCCTCAAATTGCCTTCATGAGTCCCAGTGGATTTCAAACACTGAATTTATAAGATATGCTGCTCTTCACCAAAATCTTGTAAACCAGGCTAAACACAGCGCCTAAGGGAGCATGAAAACCTACCTAGTTATAAGTATTTGATCTACATTGTAAATTGTACACTAGAGGCATGAAAGCAGGAACTCCCCAGTTCAAAAGACAAGCAAAGCTAGTAAACACAAAGTGAAGGACTGCATGATGCCAAAATGCATTTCTCCCATTCCGCATCCACTGGGAATGAGATAATCATGGCATCAAAGAAGTCCACTCCCTGCGATTACCTCTTCAGCTCCCCTCACCATGTTAAATGTTTATTTTGAAACTAAACCCCAAATCTTTTATATTGCTTTTAACTTAGTTTTTAAAATATTCTTAGTTCTTAGCTTCATTCATATGAAAAAGTTGGTTGGGAGGAATTCTAGCCTGATAAATCCATGAGAATAGCAAAGACCCTGTGCAAACCTTTGTTTTTGTAATTTCTAGGATATTAATTTGATGTCCTTTCCTATTGTGAAGAGCAAATACCAGTGACTTGTTCCCAATCATGCTGTATTTTCCTAGGATAAAAGGCATTTTTGCTTGTGAAGAATTGTATGTTAATCAATGGAAACCACTATTTGGGATCATCTGCAGTGAAAGTGTCTTGGGAGGTCACCCGAGTGTGTTGTGTCCCATCTTGAGGCTCCATCCAGCTTCTCATACACTCAATGAAAAGACTCTTCTTAATTTTTTGAATGGAAACCCAAACCACCTTGTTTAAAGATAACAAGAAGCCATTAAGCAAATACACCAAAGCAAAATAAATCAGTTCAGCCAGGAAAACTACATTTTTTTCAGTTCTTATGTCTTTTGTAATGTTGCTGACAAATGTCTTGTGCTTAACTTCCCTTATTGCCTTTTATTTTGAATTAAAGTCCTGGTTAACTTAGAGATGATGTATGTTTCCTTATTATTTAGGACATATTTTCTATGTCATATATGGAATTTTTGGACGTCTTTCCCAATGAATGTGAAATTGCTGTCACCTCTGTGGTTGCAGTCTGGTCATAGTTAGGATTTTTCAGACCACACACAGGCCAGCTTCTTACTTTTGACAAGAAGCAGACAACTGGGCTCATAAATTATATTCATAAATATTTAGTGTACACATATGTGTGGCTTTCTAAATAAAGAGGAGGAAAACCAAGACCTGAGGAAACCTGGTAATTCTAGGGGAAGAATAATTTATTTTGTCAGGAAGAAAAACCTTCTACAAAATCTGTAAAGCTATAATTTACTCCTGACATTTAAAATAAATCATGTTTTTATACAAGTATAATGCAAATGAAACTACTTCCAGAAAATCAGTATGGGCTTTGACCAGCAGAAGTACTTGAAATATTGAACACTGGAAGTATTCAGCAATAGGAGCATAGAAAAGAATGATTTATTACACCAGGAGGGTGACTATCTAATTATATAGATCTCATTCTCAAGAGTGGGCAGTGGTCTCTTTCTGCACATGACCCATCTCTGTTGAGAGGAAAAATGGGCTGTGGTAGTAGTGACAGTGGCTTGAGGCTGGTGGGAATAATCCATGACCCTTCTTTCTCCAGGATGCCATAGAAGAAGGAAACTTTCCCAGAGTCCTCCTGTGGGCTCAGCCTAGCCAGGCTCTGCTCACTGTGCTCAAGTCACCTTTCTTGGCTCCTGCAGAAAATACAATAACTTTAACTTTCTAATTTTGTGTGTGTGTGTAGAAACAGCCTAGAACTAACGTACCTCTTCTCTGCATCTTTGCTAACAGAATTATTACAGTGAATAGTAATAATAATATGAACCAGCCAGCAGCACACAGCTGCTAATAAATTGCTTGCTGTGTTTGGACCAACTTAGGTTCTGAAAAATGCCAAGTGTCATCTAAGAAAGATAGAATGTCTTCATACAATCACAGAATAGTTTGGGTTGGAAAGGACCTTTAAAGATCATCTAGTCCAGCTCCCCCTGCTGTGGGGCAGGGACATCTTCCACTGATCAGGTTACTCAAAGCTCCATTCAAACTGAGCTTCAGTTCCTCTTGACCTCAGGTCTGGCTTTGGTATAGCCTTTATAAGAAGGCTTATACCAGCCTTGTAGAAGGACTAATCTCTCTACAGTGCTGGTTGTTCAATCTGTACACTTTTGGTTGCCTTATGGCATACTACAAAATTTCACAAATTGGAGATAGGAATGACAATTATGCCCAAGGCAGGTTTGTTCCTTACAGTTTGAACATCATTTTGGTTTTAAGTTCAACCGAGTTTTCCTAAGGCCTGCAAAGAAATCTCTCCTCTCATCTTCCTGTTAAAACCCCCCTTTTCTGAATATGATTACATTACGTTTCCTATTTTTTGCTAAACCCTATCCTAATCTGCCCTAAATTGTTTGGTCACCCTCTATCATTGGGTTAAAATATTTGTGAGACAAGCTAAAAAGGGTCAGGGGAGATGTTTGTGTGCAGAACCCTGTCAAATCAAGGGAGTGAGGAGTTCAGAAGACATATGTGACCAATTTTCATGGTTAGCTGATAGGAGATCAGTTGCCTGGGGTAAGAGCCAAAACTCATGCATCAGTGAAAATTATCATCCCCTGAATCTCTGGCCATATGTGCACTCCTCATCTGATCCTGTATTATTTTCAGGTGTCCATGTCTTTGCCCAGGTATCGGAGTGGAGGCTTTGAGGCATGCCTTTGGAATATATTTCAGACTCAGACATTTGATAGGGCTATGAGAAAGCTTTTTTCTTCACTCCTGACACAGTGCTGATCATTAATGAAGCATATTCAGAGCACGCAAAAAGTTGGTCACCATATTTATAGCAGTGTAAACAAGCATAGGTCAGCCTGTTCTGTCACTACAAAGCTGAGGGCTAAGATATGAAAGCCGTGAACAATAATGTTACTACACATTGAAGCCACTTCAGATTAGTCCTGGGGGCTCCTTGTTTTATAGATACAGACATTAGGAATATGCAGAAGAAATGATATATTCTTCAGGAGATTGTGGGAGATTACTCTGAAAAAGTCAGGCTGGGTGGGAGGAGAGGGCACAGGGTCTTCATGCTCTGTCCCTGTTTATCATAACAATAGCCATTTCAAGCACTGCTTATGAACTCCTATTGTATTATGGGCTAATAATAATCCTGGTGGGTCATGAGGTTCAGGGAAATCCTCAGCCCCTTAACATTATCCTTATGAAACACATTTGAAATGTGGTGTAAGAATGAAAGTAAAATATTTGAAGTCTTGGGGTGAGCAAAGCTCTCCAGATATCAAAGTGAGGAAGGGAATCCTGGGGACAACTCAAAAGAGTACCAGTTCCTACTGGAAAGCATGGCGCTGTGTCAAGATCAAAGGGAAGATATGCTACCTTCATGTATATTCTACTCAGGCAAAGCTTAAATGAATCCACATTACTAGTAGTTTTATGTTCTGAATTGCATACAACTTAGTAAACTTAGATAGAGATCTCTATGCCAGATGGAGAAGTGCACTTCCTGCCCAAAGAACTTGTAAAGGGAATAAGAGAGTGAAGAATTTGGCCTCATTTCTTATGTATCTATTTGGTTTTTGTTGGAATATTGCCATGTGATTTCTTATTAATTCCTAAGAAGCTTCTTGGATCCCTGTTCCCTGGCTTCTAAGCTCATGCTTGGGTAATTCTTTGGCAGTGTTTGACAGTGACCAGTGGTACTAGTTAAGAATATGATACCCTCATATCATGTTACTCTATGCTGTATTTACTATGTTTATGTTAAAAAGCCCCACTTCTGGAATTTAAAACTCTAGACTAGAAAGGTGAAGATTATGTCTTGGAGTTTCAAATGATACATAAGGTTGATTAATAGTGACCTAGAGGGTCAACTGAAATTTAGGGCTAGAGTTTCTAGTAATGGAGAAGAAAATTACTGAAAAGCAAAATTCCTAATTTTCACTCTTTAGGAGCAATAATAGCCATTGTCAAGTTTCAGAAATACAACACCGTGGAGCTGTCTACTGAAGGAAGTCGCTGAAAGCCCTATTAGTAAAGTCAAAGGGAGTAGGACTGAACAAATTTGGGGAAGGTGCCCTGGGGAACATTCAGGAGGGTGGTGGGATTATCTGAGGGCTCTTTTGATCTCTGCTATTTCTGATTTTAAACTTTATGATTACTGCATCCCCAGGAGTGAAATGGGAGAGAAGCAGCAAAATAGTTGGAAGTATTGAAGAAGACAAGACATCTAATATGAGAAATAAAGCCAGAAATCATCACACTTTTGTACTGGAACAGGTGCATTTCTGCTGTAGACCTGTGGGGAGAGCTATCTTTAGAGGTGAATACCCAGAATATTTGCCCAAGGGCCCAGGACATGGGCAGAGGGTCATACCACACTAAATTGGGTAATGGTCAAAGTCACCTATTACATGGGAAGGGAGAAAGGCCCATAGGTTAAACTCTGCCTGAGGTCCCCATAAAATCCGATACTGATTCTGCCTGGGAATGTTAGAGATGAGTGGAGATGGGGAGAAGGCAAGTCTTGTCTCACTGGCAGTCCTGAGTTCATTCATAACACAACTGCAGCTTCTGCCTCTTGAGGCCTGGTGTCATTCTTCTCATTTCATACACCAGGATGAGGTTGCAGACTTGGTAACCAGTACCAGGGGACACAGTGGAGAGGGACAGAGTCCTGGCTATTAACCTCAGAGCATTTCAATTTTCTTTGTATCTTCTGTGAGTGAGCCAGCATAGCTCAACTGACGAGGCTCACAGAAAGAATAAATCAGCGCCGTGCCATTGGAGCTGCCATGATTTATACAGCTGAAATCCTTGTGTCCATATTTTCAGTTTGCTTCTGTAATTTATCAACTTTTTGTCCTTTTGGCTTGACTCTGCCTTCCTCCAAGGGTATCAATCACACTGCCATTCCCTCTTCACAGTATTTCATCTCAAAAAAGAAAGTTACTTACTTTTTGTGGGTTATTTGATGTCTAAGAAATCTTTCATCACTATGTTGCTATTTTGGGATAAGAACTAAGGTACTGTGGATGATATTACAAATTGAAGAACACTCATATAGTAAAATAGTTCATTATCAAGAATCAGCTATTCCTAAGCCCCACCACGTGAGTCTTAGATTGTAAACTGGAAGCAGTCTTACCCTGATGCAGGAAAAATGGCAACTTTGGAACAAGAGGTACTCAAAGGCTTAAACATGGAAATCGACCCCACAAACAGAATTGGAAACATTTAGTATTTTTATGAATTTAGAATATTTATGAAAATCCTTCTGTCTTTTGGCTGAACCGTGGCTGCACATCTTTGAGTCCATAGGCAATCAGATGAGACTTTTCTCTTTGACATAAATATTTGTGGAAACATCAAGATGATAGATGTTTCATCTGAAATTGAATCCGGAAAGATAAACTGGGACTGGCATATGACTCAAGCATGTCAATATATCATATTATGAGGTGGCATACCTATTTTTTTCATCCCGAAAGGAGGTAGATATGTGAGAAGGATATGAAAGACATTTCAGGTAGAGATTACAGACAAG
This sequence comes from Psittacus erithacus, assembly GCA_009867235.2. NCBI lineage: Eukaryota > Metazoa > Chordata > Aves > Psittaciformes > Psittacidae > Psittacus > Psittacus erithacus. The sequence continues at coordinate 120,860 of WYDI02029118.1, read as the reverse complement.
AGAGACAAAAGAAGCTACCGGGAAAAAGGGAGAGAGATACAATTGCTTTTGAAGATGACTGGACAAGTTCAAGTTTCACTTTGTATCAGTGGGAATTTTGGATAGTTCCTTTGATGCTTTTTCAGAGTCTATGCTGGTGCAAATGAAGTCAGAGGCAAGGTCATTGGTTCATGTAAATCCCACTGACATAAACAGCGGAATTTAACTGAGTTTGGTAGTCACTTTTACTCTCGTTTGGTTTTTAATATTACCAAAAAAAAGTCAGAGAATAAATGGGTTATCTCTGAGTTAAGCCCTATTATGCAATCTGTATGCCATTAGTTTCTCACTTAGTAAGTAGCATAGGAAAAATCAGGGATATCTACGTTATTACTAACAGCGAGATCTGGGCTTGACAGCATCATAACCTGCACTTGTATCTTACTGTGTGCTCATCCATGTAATTGAAGAAATAGCCCCAGTATAATTAATAATCCTTATATTGTTGCAGTTGTGGGGAAGTGGCCTGCAATGAGATGAAGATTTTAAAATAGCATTGCCACCACTGGTATCTGTGAAACAATCGTAACATTGCATTAAGTTTTTGTCTCCCAGCTATTAGTTGCCACTATCTTCATATTAAAGTTCATCTCCTGTATTTCAGAAGGAAATGGTGCAGGGCACTTTCCTTGGGGCAGTTTACTGCTTGTCAGTTGAATGACAGGGACAAAATCCTGACAGGAGGGACCTCTGTAAGCTGCTGCAATTGTCGTACAAGCAAATACCTTGGGCAGCTTGAGTTTTTGCATGGCTTCCTCAATATTCCTTCTCCCATGTAGGGCTGAAAGAACAGGCTGGACACCATTTGCTGCTGCTGTAAAGCTATTTCACGTCCTTCTTGTAGAAAGAGTAATTTCAGTTAACAGTCTTCCAGGGAATAAATGTTGGAAATATTTTGAAACCAAAGCTTGTGCAGGCTGAAGGGACAGATAGGTTGCAACTGCCTAATTTGGTGAACACACCTGATACCATCAGGAAACCATCAAGAGACCATTATTATTAAAAAGGACCAATGGCATTGTTAATATTATACTGTAGGTATTATTGGTCCAGACAAATGATAAGGGTAACAATTGTCTAACATAGAGACAGTACTGATACATTTATGCATTGCTTAAATCCTAGCCCCTTATATTATTGGATTTCATCTGTCTGTGTTTGGTTGTCATGTATTTCCTGGCACTTAGGCAGACTCTTTAGTTAACCATAAGTTTGGTAGCTTCTCCTGATTCTTAATTACAGCAGTAAAATGTTAGGAACACTCCTGCTTGTCAAGTGCTTTAAATGCCAAACTTTTAAAAGCAGCTTGCTTTATACAAAGATGTTTGTCAAGTCACAAAAGCAGGGAACATATGTGATCCATTTTGCAAGACTGAAATATAAGGATTTACCTAAGGACACAGGAATTTTGTGAGGTAATATTTATAAATGTCACAGGTGTTGTGGTAATTGTAAATTACCAGCCTTACATCATCGTTCTCTAATTGGCTGTGGATTCTGGTCGCCACACATGGTAATAAATGGTAATAATTCCATATCATGCTTGCAATCAGAAACAACTCTTTTGACTAGGGAAGAACAACCCTAGTGACTTCTACTGCGGTTTGGAGATGTGAGCCTGGAGGGCAGTGCTGGGATTCTGGGGGCACCACACTGTACTTTCACTGCTGGCAAAATGACCTGAACTCTCACAAGAAATAAAAACTCAAGGAACATACAAAAGTTATCTTCTTCAGTGAGTAAATAAATTGTGACATCCAGCTGTTTTATACTCAGTGGAAACATTAACTCCTTACATTAATTAAAGTCTGTGATTTTAAAATTCACAGATGTCATGAAATGCAGATTTAAGGCTCCTGTTAAGTCAGCCAGTACTATGTCCCTTATGCTTGTGCTATAAAGGGATATAGAAAAAAGGGAGGTGGAAATGTACATATTGGATAAATAGAAATGCCGTTTAAAATCTGAGTCCAAAAAGCACATAAATACATGTTTACCTTTAAGACTGTGATTTACCCTGTCCAAGTCTAATAAAGTGAATGGAACCATTCATATATGTTAAAGTTAAGCACATGCTTGAGACTTTCACTGGACCAAGGATTCTCTGTCCTTTGAGATTTGTAGAGAAACATACTTTGAAATGTGAAAGGAACTTCTCTGTCTATTCTCAGAAGCAGACGTGTCTAGATTATTTTCTAGATTTTGGGAACCTTAAAATCTTTACCCCTTCTATATTCTAGTTAAATAATTCTTTACAGTGTTAATAAAAAGGTGTCAGGAAATTTGCTTGCACATCTTAATTCATTGATTTCTTGGACCTGTTTGTAACTTCTTTTTATTTCCTCTTCAATTCAATAGACGTGCCCACATAAGCAGGATTCACGCCTTTATTATTAATGAAGGCATAAAAATACTACTTTCATTTAGAAAATTCAGACTGCATTAACCTGTGGGTGGTTGCCTTTGTGACAAGGCTAATCTTGCTTGCAGTTGTCAAGGTATTAAACAGCATGCAGCACACTGGCATTTGTAACATGCACCTGGTTGTAGATGAGAAATTAGGTACTTCTTGCAAGCAGCAATATCTGCAAATACTAAGTAAATTTAAAACGAACAATTATGTTCTCCATAAATTTATTAAATATGTTCAGATGAAAAATAAATAGAGGCCTAACTTACCTTGTAGTTGCACACCTTATTGTTGTGAGGAAGGTCAGCTTCCTCCCATGTGCATTTAATGGGCTTTAATATTGGAAAAAGCCTGGATACTGAGAAAAACGAATTAATGCTTACTTCAGCAACTGTACAGAATTCCCTTTCCATGCAAAAGAGCTCTTTCAGTCTTTTCATCTTTTATTCCATCTATCTCGAAAGAGAAAATTTACAAGAACTATGAAAAAGAGCAATTAAGATTCAGAAAGTTGACTATTATAGAAACTAACCCAAAAGTTTAGAAGCCAGCATGATATCTGGGAAATTGGCTGAAGTGGTCAAGTTACATAAGGGGTAGTCAGAGCAAGAAGAAAAAAGTGCCTCCTATCAGAAACCAAGGTATATTTAAAAATTGAAAGGTGTCATTTGTTATGGCATAAGCCATAATTTATGTATGTCATAAGAAAGAAACAGAGTGTAAATCAAAATACAGATGCAGAGCTGAATAGTCTCAATAGTAAACTATTACTAGAGTAGTATGACCATTACAGTTGCATTTTGTGGATAAGTTAACAAAAGAAATGTGAAACTTTTTCATGTATAATACTGGCAACTGGGTGGAAGTTTTCATTATTCCTAATTTGATGCATGTCCTAGAGGGGAAATATTCATGTATGATTGGAAGATCCAGGTAGCATGCCTGAGATCTTTCATTCCTCCAAACCTAAGCATTGATATGACTAGTTGCTCCAGAGAATTCACATAGACCATGAATCACTGAAAGCACCTGAAGTCATGTGTTTAATTATAACAGTTCACCTGCAAACGCTCAACAGAGAAATATGTGGGTGGGCTCTAGGGCTTTCCAGTTCTGCAAGCATAAGGGGGTCTCACAAGTATGGGAATTTGGGGCTTCCCTGTGGTGAGGTGATGTGTTCCTCTGATACACTGTACAACACAGTACTTGCCATTATCCTGACAATTTGCTGTACCGTGCTGTTTGCCTGACCATGGGCAGCTGGCGGCTTCTGCTTTGTGTTTTGAGTGCTTTGGCTCAAGGGCTGTCTTTTTAATCACACATTTGTCTTTTAGTCAAGAAATATAGTTCACACTAATTTTACTCAAAGTGCTAGATGTTTTCCCAAATACTTTTAAAATCATTTATTAAAAAAAAAAAAGACTTAATGTTGACTAAAAATTCAGACGTTTTTCTAATTAAATAATTTGTTTGCAGTGTGTAAAAATAAATTATGATTTCTAAACCTTTTAGCTGGCTAGATCTCCAAGGGCTTGGATGTATGTCACTGAGAGTTTAATGTTACTAGTAAAGAGTAAACAGTCTTCTGTAATAGATTAATTATGGAGGGTTGCCTTGCAAATATTAAATAATTGATAGAGATTCAAATCTGAAGTAAATACAAACTGACATTATTTACTTGAAGTTTTCTGCCCTCCCGTGGAAAAGTAATGCCTATTCCCCAAATGTGTTCAGGACAAGAATGTAAGTATGTTTGCTGCTATCACATCCTGCTTCAGTGCTGACACAGTGAAAGCATAAGCCTTTCAGGGCACCCTTTCTCCTGGGCTCAGTTACATCTTCCATACTCTTTAAGTTTCTTACCACAGCTTTCCATTTCCACGACTGGATCAAGGCCAACATGGGTGACAAAGTACAACTCCCCCTTGCCCTCCCCTTGGCCTTGTTCTGCACTCATAGCTGTGCTGATAATTTGGAATTAAAGAGCTAATCTCTATGCCCAGCATTAATTACTTTGGCTTTAGGGGGATTTTTTGCAAAATGCAGAATGAAGAGTTGAACAACCAGACCCTAAAGGCTGCTGAGGGAGATAAGAAGCCATGAAAAACAGACAACTATGAATAGCCTGGGTATTCATCGATTCTCAGAATACAAATCTTTTGCACATTCATTGCTTCCTGTTCACTAAATTACCAATATATCCTGTTCTTGGGTCTTCATGTTTAGCAGTGGTGGCCAACCAAATGCAGGAAGCGTTGCCTGTTGTGCTGCTGCTCTCCAGGGCTCTCACTTTCATAAGCATGTCTTGTGGCTGATGTTGGTATTTTCATTGTGGAAATAAATACAGAAGGCAACAGTTGGAGTCCAGTCTCTGTCTGGCTGCGTTCCCTGCAAAAATGAATTAGTAAAAAATGAAGTGAACGTGATTGCATTTTATGTTGGTTTTCCTCCTAATAACTTTTGAGTCGAGAGGCCAATTTCAACTAAATTTGACAGAAGGTAAAAGGGTCTGAGATTATCAGCTTCCTACAAAGCTGGGGAAAATCAGCATCTGGATAGAGGAGATAAAGCCAAATGAGTGTCCCTGAAGATGGAAAAGCAAACAGATTCACTCAGTCTGACAAGAGCTTGCTGGCCACTGAGCATGGGCTACCTGTACCACTGCCTTTTGCTTGGTGAATGTGCCTGAGGGGATGTGCGATGAAGACATGGTAATACTGGACAGTGAAGGAATACTTATCCAAAACATATGCATGTATTTTTTATCAGGAAAGATTTTGTATAGAATAAAGCACGGGAATGCATGAATTCTTGGCAATACTAAACAAAATTCCAGTCCTGAGCAGGCAGTACAGTGCAAAAGCAAATACTTGACATTCTTTTTGGTCCGTGTGATGCTAAAGTTGGCCCTGTGTATGAAGCTCAGGTTAGTGTAGTTGACATGAGGAATCCTAAGATAAAAACAGGATAAGGTAAAGTTTAGTATATTCAAGTACTTACAGACAATTTTCTAAATTTATACATTAGCTTCATTCCTTACTGCCTGATTTCCCTGGTTCTGAATACCTGAAGCTCTCAGCAACCTAAAATAGATACTGGTATTCAAGTCAGTTCTTTTTAAGTGTCTATGTGAATGTGGATTTGAAGGAATAATTCTTGATACCAGAATTTGTGATCTGATTTTTAGAGATGATGAAAATGGGAAACTTCCAGCTGAAGCTACAGGCATCTGATCTTTGACAAAATCATTGAAAAATCACCAGATGCATGGCTGAAAGTTATCCCTCTCTTCATTTTGGATGGAAGCAATTAGAATATTGAGTTTTAATGTGAGAGGATAGCAAATGGAGAACATTTCTGAGAAACAGTATAATCTCTTGTTCTAGTGAAAATTTGCCTTCATTAGCTAGGAAATTATCAGCAGACAATTAGTAATGGTGGTGATACAGTGTCACTGTATTAGGGAGATACCCCATGGTGAAACATGAAAAGACAAACCTTCAGCTCCTACCTCTACTGCTGCCTCAATTTTGCTACAGCCACATGTTAATTCTATTAGAAGTGTGAGGCCCAACAAAACTCTTCTGGTTCCTTCCTCCTGCCCTCTCCTGTTCCATGTGCCCACGAACAGGTTGTGATTAACTGGCCTGTTGGTGTCAGTTACCATGGCACTTCAGGCTCTCAAAGAGACAGTACTGCAGTTGTAGCACAATAGTAGGAACTCCATGAGCTTTTAGGTAGACATTTCTTAACCAGAAGAACTGGCTGGGGAGCAGTGTGAAGTCACACTCTTCCTGACTTCTCTTCATGAGACTCAGGTTTGGCATTTGAAGGAGAGAGAAACTTTCCTCTTTTTCTTTAAGGAGTATTTTGGACTGGCTATGTGGAGGACCCCACCTTAGGTCTCACAACTCATATAAAGTTTGAACAAAAAAAAGTGAATGGCTATAAAACCTGTAAGCTCCTGTTATCCATAGAATCGAGAAAGTCGAGTGGTTTTGGCAGAGGATCTGCTAAAAGCATTCCAGAACAATCTGAAAATGAAATGCACTGCACAAAGACATTTTAAAAACCAGAAGTGGACATAATTAAAGTGTATTTAAAACCAGAAAATAGTGAAACAGCAACTTTGCTGTTTGCTGCAGAGACACTGGCAAAAGAAAAAGATCTGTCCCATTATGAATTTAGTATTTAAAAGGCATATAAAATAAGGTTTTTTATTTTGCTATAGAAGACTGTCAAAGGACTTCTAATACAGTCTTATTTGGGTTCAAGATTTAACCACTAGGGTCCCAACCTGCAAAGGTTTCTAAACATAATTTTTCTGTTTCCTGAATGGCAATAGGAATCTGTGCAGGAGGTACACCTTTGAGGATCTAGACTTCTATTTTTATACTATGTGGGTTGATAAGCCAGCTGAATGAAGTAATGGATATATGGTGTCCTACCTTGGTGTGTCTCTGCTCATGTCAAATCTCATTTCTCATTCACTTTCATCTCAAAGTGAAAGGAGGCTTCATACAAGAGACTATCTCCACATTTTCAGACTCTGAGATGGGCTCTTGGCCCTTAGGACAGAGAGTAACCACTTCCATTCCACTGAGAACTGAAATTCAGATGTACAATGGGGTAAAGGTCTCCCCATTTCTGATGATCCACCCCATGTACGGCTTTACCCAATGATTTTATATAGGACTGTCCCTGTTGACCTATGCCACTCTGGTTTACTTTTCTTTGCCATACAAATGCAGAGACTCACAAGATGACAGGGTTCTTTGATGTTTCCAGACTTAGTTTCTGTACTACCTGCTGGTGTCCATAGGAACAGGATAATCACTGAAACATTATTTGCTGCTTTTCAACCCTAACAGAGAATATACTCTTTGTCATTGTTTGCTCCACGTGTGTTAAAAATGTGCATGTTGAACTACATGAGAGACAGCCTTAACAGATATGATCAGGAAATCTCATAAAAGATTTACTTGTGCTTCCTACCGCACCAGCACCATCTTGCTATGAATGTCAGAAGACTAAATCTCGTCATTTTTCTTTCTCACTATGAAGAAAAGGGCACAAAGAAGAGGAAAGCCTGAGTGAGCATTACCCCTCTCCCCCTGCATGCTTCTGATCTTGAAATCTGGCAGCTCTGGTTTCCGTGGGGTTTTGTGTGTGTGTGCTTGGAGTCTGTCTTAATTAGCACGGTTCATTGCCAGGTGAGAAAGAATAATGCCTGAATGTACAGAGCAAACATAGCCGGAGTATCAGGCTACAACTTGCTGAGAAGAGTGAAATGGTAGCTGCTCAAGACTTGCAGACCTTTGGCAGGGCTGTATAAATACAAATAATAATGAAAGAAGGGAGACATTCTGAACTAGCAGCAGCAGGATGCCTTTGCGTGCAAGTCCATCCAGCATCTGAGTAACTGTCTCATAAGGTCTATGTGGATTGTGTGAAGATTTGCAATAATCCCTTACTGAAGCAAGACAGAGGACTTAACAGCAGAAAATGGCTCATGCAGCAGGACCTTGGCAAGGGAACAAGCCTGTGCATAGTTCCATATGGAGCTGAGATAATCCTTTTGCTCAGCTTGGCCTCAGCACTAGTGCCTGTACTAATGCCTGCCCAAGGCCAACTGACCAAACAACTGGCTGACCAGCCTGCCAAGATAAGGAATAGAGAGCTGTGATCATTCAACAGAGCAGGGCAGGCCTGTAGGTATTTTTTGAGAACAGGTTCTGGCCATGATGCTACCAGCCCACTCCCGGGTGTGGTGTGAGAACCTGAGGCACCTTTTGCAGCCTCTCTTTCTGTATCTCATTTCTTTTTCATGTCACCAGTTCTCCCAGCATCAGTCTCCCAGCACTGGAGCAGGAATCAGCCCTCTGTGCTGGGTCCAGCAAGCGTGAGGACATCTGTGACCATTGCACAGGGGAGACGTGTCTGCAGAATCTTGCTTGTGCCACACAGGACGAGTCCATGTTTTGGTTTGTAGGCAGAGTTTAGTCAGGCAAAATTATTTTAGCTCCCCCATATTTTCACCTGAGTAAGCACAGTGCGCTGTAAAGTCACAGATTAATTCAAAGTCAACCGTACTAAGGTTATACATACTGCTCTTACAGTTAAGGACTTGGAGGATCAAAAAGGCTAAAGCCTCCCAATACTGGTTCTTCCCCACCAATGCCTATTGGTTCTTGGTGGTCTGTGATAGGACAGAGGGGACAGCCCAAGTGGTGAGTCCTGACTGCAGCATGTCCCAGCTCTGCTTATCACCAGACTTCACACTTACAGCCAGTAGCTTGTTTGTGTTTCAGGCTTAACTTCTCTCCCACTATCATTTATTTCTGCAGCACTTTAGTGAGGAATGTAGCCCCAGCTACTGCACTGGCAGTGAAATACAGCCAGGACCTGGCTTCTGTATGTATGCATTTGTGTGTGTGCATACACATATATATATATGTGTACAAGAACAACAGTTCTGTGAACACTTTAGTGTCATAGCAAAAGCAGAGAGACTTAAACAAGGCGAGCTTTTTGGGGAAAAAAGAGAGGAGAAAGGTTCGTCATTGCTATTTAACTTGGAGCATTTCTTAAAATAAGACCCAGTTTACAATAAGAAATAACCAAGGTGCTGTGCAACTTTGGCATGATATATTCCAAATGGAAAAAGACCATTTCGAAGCCATGCAGCCTTCGCTCTTTGGCACAGAGTTAGTTCTCCTCCAAATACATCCGCACAACCAAGACTGCTTTTCTTTTTATAAAGAAATCTCGGTTTGTGGGGGCAAAAGGAAAATATGAATACCGCTCTGGAGCAGTGCTCCTGGACCCGGTCTCTTATAATAGCCCTAGAAAAACAGGGCAGATGATGTCATGGCAGCTGCTGATTGCCTGACAGACAGTTTCCGCAGCGCAACATGAGGCCCTTTGGTCTCCCTGTCAGGGAGATTGGCAGCTGAATGGCACCAATGAGCGCTGGACTGTATTCCCTCTGGGAATGCTGCCTTCATTGATGGACAGAAAGCAAAGGGAAAGATTGTCTTTGAACCTGAAAAGAATCTCCTTTTTTCTCCCTAAAGCTCCTGCCCCCGCTCTCTGCAGCTCTTTTTTCATCCCCTTTTTTTAAAGGTGTTTTGTTCTACAGCAGTTACTGAGCTTAATGGAACTGAATGACTTTTCCCCTTCACAATCTGTCAGTCAAAAGCTCAACTCCAGAGCTCTTAAATGAAGTCCTTTCAGAGTCAGACAGAGGAGGAATGTGTCAGTCATCCAACAGACCCTGTTGTGTTTTAATCTGTCGGAGGGGTGATAGGGAGAGCAGCCGGGCTCGGCTGGGGCACATTCCCAGCATCAGCTAAAAGGCCCTGACAAATCCAGGTGCTGGAGACAAGAAGTCAACTGGTCATAAACACGAGTGAGGTACAGTGCTTGGAGCCCCCAGACGCTCGGCTTTGCAATCGGCTGTGAGATGTTTGGGCAAACATTCAGCAAAGGTTTTGTAGCAAGCATTCCTAGCAGAAAGCCAGCCTTTAAGCACAGGGTGGGTCTGTGTAAGGCATGGCTTTCAAATTAATATAATTCTTAGCTAAAACACTGGAGACAGTAATCCTCTGAATGAAATGCACTTAGGTGGACTATGATTCCGAGCCATTTCTGCTGAATTACCTTAATTTCTTGAGTTTCCCCCATTATATGACATTCCATTAATCTTACCTATTAGGTTAAGACTGATGTGCAATTTGTTCCAGGGCTGAACAGTTGGTCCTATTCACTCAAGCACCAGTGTTTCACTGCACATTATGAGAAGTGCCCACTGTTGCTCTAATGAGAATAATGATCCTCTACTTCCATTTCAAGGGTTTGCTATTTCATCTTTTTTTTTTTCCTTTTCAGCAAGGGAATAGATTCAAACAAACAGCTCCTGTTCTTATCAGATCTCATAGGGAATGTCTTTTGCCTGTTTTCACAGGGATGGCAAACTGTGGTTCTGCACACAATGTAGTTCTGTGTTACTGTGGCAGCTGGACCCCTAATGCACTTGAATATGCTGATTTCCCATCTGTAATAAAGTGGGTGTATATCCCCCACAGTGCTGCTGTGGTTCCCCTCTATTTGTGTGGACCTGTTTTCCGATGCCAGGTCCAGCAGAGCCAGCAGAAGAGAATGATGCCCAGGAAGGGTGCTACATAGGAGTAGCATCTTGTTTCCCATCCTGCTTGTTCCCTTGTCTGCAAAGTCATGGAAAACCAGTGGCAAGTCACAGCTTGCCATTCACTAGTTTAGACAAAGTCTAACTTGTCAGCATTTGCTTAAACCCTGCAAATGCTGCAGCAAAATGTTTCCTCTGCCTTCTCCTTCTATGCCCCAGTAGATTTCCCTTTTATCTGCTCAGAGCAATGGAGCTCTATTTGTCTGTGGGTCTGTGTCCAGCCCTGGGCAAGGACTGTTTTAGCATTTCAGCTGTTTCTAGACAGCTCTTTCATGGATGGTGAAAACTATGGCTACAGAAAGTGTTATTACAGAAAGTGTCAGGCAGAAAACTGCATGTTCTGGTTTTCTAATGGGTTAAACTCTGAAACGCAGGACTTGCTTGGACAGAGCACTAACAACAGTGCATGACTGATACGCTGACAAGAGAGATTTACAGTGTTGGCAGCTTTTACAATAAATTTTCAAGTCAGTGGGTCTGTGCTAGAGTAAACAGAGTGGTTTCCTCTCACTGAACTAGAACAACAACGAGAGCTAAAACCAGCAGGGTACAGAGCCCTGACAGGGATCTAAAGGTGTGTAAGGAGTCATCTCTGTCTGGTCTTGACTTATTTCCTTTCACAGTCGAAGGAAAAGATCAGACAAAGATAAATTTCTAGAAAACTACTCAGGTGCCCCTATATAATGTAGTTGAGAATTATGATAAATGGAGAATAAACTGAGTTCATCCCATGAAGCCACATAGGATAGTCCCAAAAAGGATGGTGAGTTGAAATCCTTTGAATTTGGTCACAGAAAGTGGTCTGCATTTGTTTAGATGAACTGGAATTATGTTCTGTGGAAACCAAGGTGCTTTATAGATTAACTGAATTAGTAGGGTATCTTCTCTGCCCCAAAAGGAAGAGGTTGCAGTGTGTCTGGGATGGCCAACACAAGTCCGTAAGAGGGGAGACGGTTTTATCCACACAGACTCTTGCTCCATCCGTCACTCGAGGCTAAGCTGTGGGCAGAGGGAGGTGTGGGAGGGCATGAGTGAATGGGGTCTGTTGTCATGTAGATTATTTATCCTCTATGTGGAGAGGTAATTAGGCCCAGAGGGCAGTCCATCACTGTCCTCAGGCTGGATCAGTGGAGACGGACTGGCTCCTCTTCCAGTGATGCTTAGAAAAAAAGCTGTGCTGCACACTGGGCCCCGTGTGGAGCACATGGCGATGGTGCATCTTGATGTGGTCACAAAGGTCACCGTCCCCACTGAAAGGCAAGAGGAGCCTGAGGAGCAGTGGCTGACAAAGGCGGTGGCCTCTTGTCTGCACACGGATAGGAATGTAATTGCTGAACATAAGCTGTCCTTGTTTCACAGAGAAGGATCAGACAGCCCCATTGGGGTTCAGCTGATCTGAGGGAAGGCTTGGCCCTTTATAAGTATTGAAAAACCTCTCTGTAAAGAAAGGTTCCTTTAGCTGTGCCTTAGCTGATAGCTGAAACAAAACCCAGCCACACTGCCCGGGTAAGCCTGCATCATGGGCTGCAAAATGTGGGAAAAGGCATTTCTGCACTCAGAATTCACTGAGATCTCCTCAGTTTGGTTAGTATGCTCTGCCTTTTACTGTTGTTTCCTTTTTTGTTTAGATCCACAACTTACACTGAACTAAACAGAATTTCCTTTTCACGTAGGTCTTTTATCCTACTTTTTTAAGCATTTGTGATATGATCCCATGCACACATAGGCAAGAAAAATATCATTCCTATCATCGATAGGAATGAATGATGTTTCGGTTTGGATGTCTGTCTATCCTGTCTGCATGGTCAGCAACAGAAAATCATCAGGCTCTAGCAACTTGTCACTCACTCAGCTAAGTAAGTTTCAAACCATATCAACGTCTGCTTAAAAGTGGCTGGACTGCCACTGAATTGCAAAGGCTCAATTCAACCCATATAAATGGAAATTTTTACTGTTGGCATAAAAGCATTTACAAGCTGAGACATATATTATAGTGGGAATGAAAACAAACTCTTAAAAAATCTGCACCCCATTTGTTCAGGCTGCGCCTGAATGTTCCCATGCTGAGAAGCACTTCTTGCCATTTATTAACTGTGACTTTAACTAGAAAGTGAAGCTGTTCATTCAAATAAATTGCATTCCTGGGTATCCTACTGGAATAGCTGTCATTTAGCTGAAGGGCTGTGTGTCTCAGTGACACATGTGCCAGCAGTAACGGCTGTCTGACAGTGCCGGGTCCTTGTACATCCAATATTCCCCGCTCCTTGTTCTTGATGCTGAATGCAAGCCCTAAAACTTCCCCGTGAGTTGCCTTCCTGTTTGAAGAGAGACTACAAGATATTTTTAATAGGGTATTACTGCTTGTTTTTAAATGCTTGTGCCTCCATTTTTCTTGACAAAAATCTGTGAACCTGGACAACCAAGTGGTTAGTCACACACACACACAGAGACGCTTTTAAACACCATTAGCCCTGTCCTCACCCAGCACCATCTGCAGCTGCACACCGCATTAGCGATATATATGTGTGTGTATACATTTTAGGGGGAAGTTGTTAAAAATCTATACTTTATGCCCAGAAGGGTTTGTATGTGCATGTGCCCTGCTAACCACACAGGAGGAAAAGTGCAAGTGTTCCTGTCTGCCAAATAATGCCTGCAAAATCAGAGACCAGGTTGAAAGCCCAATGAACAGGAGATCCTTCCTTCCTTCATTTCCTGAAGACCTAATATGCTGTAAAGTTCTTCTGGCTGTTGTTAAAGAGGAATGGAAAGTTTCAAAACATCTCTCCTGTAAAGAAGCTTATATTACCCCTAAAAATAAACAATAGGGTGGGTGGGGAAGACTCTCATCTGTGGTACAGTGACTTCAAGCAGTGAGCTTGGAAGACATGCTTTTAATCCAGGCATTTAATTTCAAGCAGGTGCTGCTGCCTGTCCTCAGGACCTGGGGGGTGAATCCCAAAGGTGGATTTGGGATCCAATTTGCTCCAGGGAAGGGTGTGCTGCTTTTCTTGCTGCTTACAGTGGCAGCTTCAGATTCCCATGGGTGAAGGAAGAGGTAGCAGCTGGGTGCAGTAGTGGGTGGGAAGGGGCCAGGGCTGGGTTTCGGTTTCAGTTAACACTGGGTTGCAAGCCCCACTGCTGTAGGTAAGCACTCCTCGTTTTTGCATGGGAACTGAAATACTCCTTTTACTGACGTTTTCCACTTGGAGTATTGCAGACCACGAGGTGGCATCTTCTTATCCTGAGTGATTTACGCTCCCCTGAGGTCCTTCCCAGGGCCTTGAGCCATCCTGGACCTGCACAGCCATATTCTTTCAAGATGTTTAAGCCTCTTTTCATTAAGTTTGCTCCAGTTCTTCCGATGCAGCTCTTGACCCTTGCTGTTGAGCTTATAGCAGGATATTAAACTGGCACCTCTGTTACATGTTAAGAAAACACTTGAAACAGGAGAGCTAGGCAGACCTTCTGCATCCTTTCAGTGAGGGCATCCTTTGAATGTCAGACTCAGTCGAGTATAGTGAGATACAGTGGGCAGACATTACAGTGCCAACCTTATCACCCTCCCACAGCCTGGTGGGTTTCCCTTTGCCTTCGGGATGAGTGGCAGCTGTACTCTGGCGGCATCACCCTTGCAAGCATAGTGGGAACAACAGGTTTATTACACTGTTCTTGTGTTGCCCCTGCAGAGGCCCAGGAGCAGGCATGGCCCAGCAAGGGCTCTTTGTCTTTTCCCACTCTTCTTTGGGCACAAATAATTATTATGCCATTGAAGTAACTTCAGTGTTTAATTACTTGAAGGCACAATTAAGTGCCTAGACACATAAATAGCCTAAATTGGACCTTTCAGTTAATGGTTAGAACAGCAATAGGGGCCAGGTTAGAAAGCTTTGACCTTGTATCTGAAAATCAGCTATACTGTACGTTTAAACTCCCTAACTGTTTGAAGCCTTACGCACCCTGGCTTCCAGTCAAACCTCTAAAGGAGTCCATGTCTATGGGGACTCTTTATTGTGTAACAAAATGCCCTTCTAGAAGAATTAATATCACCCTGTCTTCTTGCCCATTCAGTTAAATGTAGCAAAGCATGGAAGAAATGCTCCTTTCCCCTGAGCTCGGTGTCGTGGGGTCATGTTGGAGGCGCAATGCACCTACCCTACCTTGCTGGGTGCATCAACAGTTCCAGTAGTACAGCCCAATGGACCTCCTGGAGATGTGATGAGCCAGTTCTCACTCAGGTGGCCTGTTAATGTTTTCAGGATAATTTGGGTTAAAGCTACATGAGCAGGGTGAGCAGCTACACCAGAGTATCTGCTTGAGCCACATGGAAACGCAAAGTCCTCTGCTAAAATAATGCATCAAACTCTTCCAAGAAAAATTCTTTTTACAGAGGAAAAAAAAAATAAAAAAATCTGAGCTGTTCAATAGCATTTGGAGCATACAAAGAAAGACAAAAGTCCTGGATTTGGTGGGATCAAAAGGGTCCTTCATCTGCGCCTGTGAAACAAACCATTTCTTCCACCGGCAAAATCCAAAATGCATTGTGAACCTTTGAACTCAGCAATAATTTACAACAATACTTCCTGGGAACTGCTGTTATTATGAATCCAGGCAGCCACCTGGATACGTGAAGCTATTGTTAAACATGATGTTTATATGATATCGTATGTACCTATGCCTTTATAAAGAAAGAAATCCATTTTTCTTTACCAATGATCTTATGTTTTGAAATCTAGCACATTTATTTTCCATCCTTTTATGATTAATATATCCTTCCTTAACCATCCTCTAGCAAAATTGTGAACTCTTTAGAAAACATTACATCTATAGCTCATTATCTAATACTTATGAACTTGCTTTCTTTCATCCTCTTCCCTGGGCCTGGACTCTCCCAGGGGTCCTCAGATCACAGGCTGAAAACCAGTGGGTGGAATATACCTTTTGTACCACCTGGGACAAAAGATGGTGTGAAGCTGTTAATATTCCTTTTGAAGGGAGCATCAGGCCACACACCACTCTTTTGTCATAAGCTGGTGGAGCACAAGAGTTCCTGCTGCAGAGCCCTTTCCTTACAGGATGGTAGTGTCACCGTGATGAAGGAGCAGGCAGGACATGGCTCCGTTCTAGACTTGTGGTTGGCTCCATTAATAAACAAAGTTCAGTTACCATTTTGTAACAGATGTGACGTGGGTTGTGCTTTCTGTTACTTCCATCAGCCCTAAGGGTATCGAGATGTCAGCTAGGAAATACCTCCATCAGTGGGCTTAAGTCTACAGTAAGTGATTGCTTATGTTACTATACGCACACAATACTCCAGGCACATGGGCCCTTGATTTGGGCATGCAAGTTGCTGGTTAGCAAGATGGAATGCCAAGGCAGGTCTTGATGTCTGCCAGGACTTGGTCAGTGTCTTGGCTTTTCAGAAGGACAGTTTGGGAGTCATCATGGGCTGGGTGGCACCGCAAGGCAGCCTGCACCATCACTGTGGTTTTAATTCAACTCCCAACATGCAGGGGCAGATTCAGCAGCCTCCTCTGCTCCTTGCTGCAAGAAGTCCATGAAGACACTCTTTCTTTGCAAAGACCAGTTCCTGCCTCAATAAATAGAGCTTTCCATCTCCATTGTTTATTTTACTGGGGGGGCTGAGGGTGGGGGTGAGGTGTCCTCTTTGTGTCACCTTTCCCTTTTTTTAATTTCGGCCTCTTATGGACTACATGCTGGTTTGCAAAACCTGCCAATCTGAATGAGTAGCCCAGGGAATACAAGTTCCTATGGGATAAATGCTCTAACTTATGACTCATGGACTAGAATAGTAAAAGCTGATGCATAAAGAGCCCTGGGCACTAACATACCACCAATGTTTTAAATTTATCTTCTGCAAATGAGAAAGATGTTTTTCTTCAAAACGTACAAAAATATACCAGCTCAGTGCAATCTAAATGAAGTTATGTGGGAACACTGCTCTGCACTGTATTGCCCATCTCTTGTGTTTATGTATAATTTTCCATGGGGCATTCTTGTCTGTAAAACTACTCAGAGTGCTTTCCTGTGGACTCCTTTTGACTGGCAGGAATACAAGCAGCTCTAAGTGTCATGTTGTTCATTTGTGCACAGTGTTTTTACAGCTATTCAATAGCATCTGTGAGTCATTTGCTGGCTGAGCTTTGGCTCTTCGGAGTGTGTTAGGTAGAGTTCTTGGGGCGAGCAGGGGGAAAGGAGGAGAACTTTGGGACCAGGGATGGGCTCTGTAGGAAGAGACGCCCATCTGGCAGCCACGGTCAAAGGGGAGAGTGGGTGCCTCATCTACCTCTCTACCACATCTACATGATGATTTTGGCCTCAGGGAAGATGTTAAAGAGTTTGGTCCATAAATTCCTCCAGAGCAAACAAAGTGGAAGGGAACAGTCAACCACAGGATCCCTAATTCTGCCTAGCTGTTCCAAGACTTGTTTAGAGAAGTGACTTGCCCCCAGGGAGAGGGTAGGTGACTGATGCTGTCACTTGCATGTGGGTATTTAGTCTATTCCTGAGCAGCAGTAGCCTCTCCTGCCCTTTACTGGGGCTGACTGGGAGGTGAGCCTTGTTTGGGTCTGCAGACCCGCACATCACTTTGCCCAGATTTATTTTGAAGGCTTGCTTATTGACTTCCACACAGTGGCATCTGCTGGGAAGGCAGCGCTTTTCAAAACCATCCCACTGATTTCTGTGCCCTGGCTGGAATATTCTGCACTGATTTCCTGAAACACATGGTACAGCTGAAGGCCCAGGCTCTACTTCAAAGAAAAGGCTGCCCTTGGCTCTAGGAGGGATCCAACCTGTGTTTCCTGGCAGTGAGGTGCTGCAGAGGAAGGGAGAGAGGCAGGGGCAAACCTGGGTTTAGCAGTCAAATGTGGAGCTGATCAACATATAAGCATGCAGCCTGCCTTTAGGGCAGAAACCCCTCAAAGATGGTGGGGTGGAAGGCAGCAGGGGTGAGGCAAGTCTGGGAGGACCAGGAGATGGGATGTGCCTGTCTGGAGCTGGCAGCTGGAGCTGCAGCCCTGCCTTGGCAGCTGCCAGCAGCAGACAGCCCCTGGGCTGGCTGCCCTTTAATTATGAAACTAAGTCAAAATTGGTGCCTTTTAGAGTGAAGAAAGAGACCGCAGTCTTATTATTTCCTTTCTGTTCTCTGACCCTCTGTGTTTTTTATGCTGGAGGAAAAAGGAAAGGAAAGGCGCTATTTGCATCTATTTGTGAGGGAGACAGTGCATCTTGTTCTTGATACTTCATGTGTGGTTTAAAGTGAAATGAGAACAAAGCAGAAAAGCGCAACACTGTGCAATGCCAGGCATCGACTGTGGAAAGAGTGTCAAAAAGCATATTTTTGCCAGAGTAATTTGCATCTAATCCTTGGCCAAAATTGCTTTGCATGACTCACTCATTCCTCTCTTTTCCTTGTCTTACTGAGACCAATGTCACATGGGCTTCTGAGAATAACCCTTCTATGGATTTTGGGCAATATGTAGAAAGGCCAACGAGGTGAAAAAGAATAAAAGGACTTTTTAAAAAGGCAGAGACGACAGAAAATGTCTTAAAATACTGCAGAGCCTCCGGATCATCAAAAGTATTCGAAAAATTTCCTAAAGGTCAATGTCTGCTATCTCAGGCATTCTTTCTTGTGAGATTTCAGCTGCACCAAAAATGAGATGACAGGCCAGGTTGGTTTTGGATCTAGTGTACAGAACTAGTATCTGTGGCAGATGCAGAACTGAATGCTGAAGACAAAAACATCTTAGATTTAAAGTTTCCATTTGTGTAACCTGCACTCGTAAGATTAACTGAACTGTTGTGATTTTGCAATCAAATGCGCCAGAAAAACACTGGTCACCTTTCATGCTTAAGACCACAGTGGATGCGAATCCTGTATTGGTCTTGAAACTGTAGTGAAAATCTGAAAAAGAGCAAAAGGAAATGATGAAACATTCTTGTCTTCGCAATTAGTTATTCACTGTTTTCCCCCTTCATTTTCACTCCAGGGTAGTAATGAGTTTTACGAATGTAAGGTGTCAGCTATAGGCTTTTCTGTTGAAACCTCTAAATTTATGGCTCCTCTGGGCATTTGGGCATTACAGGCACGGATAATGCATAATTTACAAACAGACTTGAAACTTTCATCTTCCTTTTCCCACTCCTTTTCAGAGCTTTTTGTTCAAGGGGTGATTTGTTTTGCTGTAGTGGAAACCATATGCTCTTCTAAATCTCAGCGGAGTGTAGAAATTCTGCAACTTTGCCAGATGTTGCCAAAGAAACATCACCTGACATAGAACTACACAAGCCTCTCTGCTTCAGTCAAAACCATCTTTCAAGGGGCCATTTATTTTCCTGCTATCTGGTAGGGGACAAAAGAAGAAATTACAACCAGCTCGGTGTAGGGACATTCTCAGCATCAGATTCCCAAGATCTGTGTCCTATGTCTGGTGGGGCAGGAGATGGAAGCTTTAGAGAGCCACCTCACAAGAAGATGGATCAATTGCTCTTAAATGGGAATTCCACTTCTGGTGTTGACTCTGCTTGTAAGGACTTAACATACTGGATGAAATCAGTCTAGTTCAGAGCTGGTGTGACCATGGCCACACACCAACATGCGACTAGGTCTTGCATAGAGGGGTGAAAGAACCATCATAGTTGAACACATAAAAGAAGAGCCACATTGGCAGAGTTCTGTCTATCATTTGACAGTTACCATGTTGCTTGACATGAAAGGCTTTATGTTCTCCCGAAAATGTGTCTGTAGCAGATGACAGAACATCTGATGCTTTTTTTGTTCTAAAAATTCCATCATGTTTGTGCGCTTCCCCATGACACCTCTGGGTGCAAGGGCAAAGGATAAACTCTTCCCTCCATCAAAATGTGCAGAACAGTGAGGACAGCCTCTAAGCCCAGAGATGCTGAAGGGGGAACTGCCCAAAGAGATGCAGATCCTTATAAATCTAATCTACTACCAAAGAGAATAAAGCTTGTTTTTCCTAGGTACCTTTTGTGGGCTCCTCACCTGTGGGCTGTGGATCCCTAGAAGCCTGCTAAACCCCAGCAGTCTGGTAAATACTTCAGTGATTGCAATTTAGGCTTCACTTGAAGTGTCAGGAATTTGAGAATTGTGTTAACAACATGGTTTTGCCTCGGCTCCCCAGAGTGATTAAAACATTATTTCATCTCAGAGTTTAGCTGGGAGCTGCGTCCTGAATATTCAAGTGATCGTGGGGAGTCATGAATGTCCCAGCTGCACTACCGGTGGAGTCATGACTGCCTACACCATCTCTGGGACAGCTGGGGGCTGAGATCTGGATGTGGCTCTTGTCATGGGGTTATGTCCTCCTCTGCCTCCCACTGGTGGCTCATGGCCAGGTTGTGAGACTGTCCATCTGGTGAATCCTGAAACTGCTTTAAACCTGACCCTGAGGCTGTACTTGCTCCATTTTAGTGTCTCTGCCTGAATTGCTCGGACACTGGCGCTGTGGCTCTTACTTCTACCTGAGCATCTGAAGCAGCTATGTCCCTTTGGTTTCCAGCATGTCTTAAATGCAATCGCTCCCAGCCCTTGTGGTCGTACTGCATACAGTTATCACCCTTAGGGAAGAGATGACACCAGATAGGGAAAACACATGCAAATTTTGTTCACTACTCAAATATATCATGAATCTTGCTCAGGATATTTGAGAGAAACAGAGCAGGAAACTTCCTGAAGGAAGTGCTTAAACTCATTCTTCCTCTGGATCATCGCAGGATTCCTTGTGCAGTGTTTCCCTTCATTTCCCAGGTACTGACAGGGAACTATCTTCCAGATAAACTGCTGAAAATGACTGAAGACCTTGTTTTGGCCCAACCTCTCAGTAATTCCAGGTAGATTCCCACTTGTGTATTTGTTCAGCCTTCTTACTCTTCTCCTGCTCCACACAGTCCTCATGCCTTCTTGCAAACAAAATGTTCCTCCTGGGTTTCAGGTAGCCCATTGGCCCAAGCAGCATCTACTTCAGCATTTTCTTTTGAGATTTACCAGATGGCTGCTCTTTCTGGTCTGTGGATGTCGGTTGTGACAGATCCATATGCATCCATAGCAACAACTCTCAGATCCGTCTCAGCTGGCACTGACTGACAAAACTAACATCATCTTAGTTTTCTGTGTATTTTATTTATACATATCTATCTGTTGATCTCTAGCGGCTACCCTGGATGACCCCTTACTATATATGATGGTGCAAAGGCCTGTGATTTGGGCCATGCTATTGTTTGATTTGTTCTGTTGTATTTTGTTATACATTGTTCAAAACCTGAGGCTTCTAGCATAAGTGAAATGCAGTGTTCAAGCAATGTATTCTGAGGTTAAATGGAATGGCTTAAGTGCATATATATTGCACATTATAAATAGATCTCTCAGCTTTATAGAAAAATATCAGTACTATGGAAATAGTGCCTTTTTTTAACTGTAATATTTAGTTCACATAAGGAACCTTTCTGACACATAGGATCGTTAGTTACTTTTTTAACTTAAAAACAGCATAAAGTTTGATAGTTTTATTCAGTAGGGCACTGTGGAAATAGAGCAAATCAGCACAAATGCACAGCCTGTCAGAGTCATTCTTGTATAAAATATGACCCACAGTTTTGAAACATATGCTTACACAAGTTTTAATTTAAGTGGCATCTTCTTTAGTCAGCAAAATAAGATCTGGCTTGCCTGTGGGAAGTGGAGTCAGCACCTTCACCTGCTGAAGTGAAAAAGCTCCCGCAGCGACTAGTGTTGGTTTCCACTGCTGCTGTATGGCTGAACGAAAACGTGAACCTTTGCGCTTGATGCACGCAGGGAAAACCCAAACGCCTTCTCATTCATTATCTGCAATCTGCTAGAAATGCAGTTTATCATACACCTCGCGGTCACACACACTGTGGTCCCACTGTCTGGAATCCTCCATGTGGATAACCAGATTCCGCCCCCAAACTAGAAGCACTAAACTTTCCCACTAACACTTGTTTTCTATTTTGCTTCTCAGACATGATAGGGAGAGCCCCATACTGTTCCATCTTGCCAAATATATGTATATATATCTTGTCACAGCTTATTTTACTGATGCATTGGACAGATTTAAAAGCCCTCCTTGGTCCTAGAAAAGAAATAATAATTAACACCTACTCTCACAACAGGGAACTATCATCTCTTCTGGAGGAGAGGAATAGGACTTGTCCTCCCACTCCTGACAGCTGCTGCTGGGAGACATTTCTAGGCTGTCAGAGCCTCTTTATAAGCAGATTCTTTTGTAAGTTTTCGTTGCCCAGACCAATAGGTCTACCCTTGGCATGTGCTTTTGCCTGCGATGACTTTTGTTCACTTTTCTCAGTGTTTTCCCTATTTAATTCATTCTCTGCTGCACCTCTCTTCTGGTCATTCTTTTTCTCTACTTTTACTTGGTCTTTATTTGTTGATGAAAAGGATTTGATGATGAAAAATATCACCATTTGTTGATGAAAAAGCAAATGAAATGTAAATCCAAGCTAGATTTTGTATTGGGCTTTCCTGGATTTTTGGCAAATGCTGAGTTTCCTTTGGACTAGGTAGAAGGAGTTAACCAAAGGAGAAAAATTGGATAGCCACTGGAAAGAGAGATACTTCACTGCAGAGATTTCATTGCCTAGCAGCGCTTGTAAATGTGAGGAGAAATGTATGCATAAAGAGTTTGCCCAGGCTTTCCCAGCGCACTGAAATGGAGTCATCTGACTTTGTTTAAAGTTTTTTGATCATTGAGCAGGAGAACATTTCTCTCATAAGGAGTATCTGCAACTGTGTTTGAACCTTTAACATGGGAAACTGAGGAAATTAAACCAGCTGCTACCAGTTTCTCTGGAGCCAGAAAGATGTAAAGCTTGCACAAAACCAAAATGGTCTTTTCTCTTTATATTGTCATTTTCTGAAAAGAAAAAAAAAAAAAGCAGCTATTTTTGGAAGGGGAAAATATCTGTGTTTGCATTTCTGTCTGTAATACAACGCATGGCTGATAAGAGACTTATGTTTTAAATTGTTATCATAGGGAATGCAATGACTTCTGAAGTCAGATCAGGGATGGAATAAGGCTGGCTCCTTCTGCTGCTTTTGTCCTGTCCAGAGCTGTGCCCCACCAATGAGTTGCACAGTATCTTAAATTGACCTTTCATCCAGGCTGTACGGAGGTACTTTAAGCCAACTGGTAGGAGTAAGTGACCCTCGACCTCCTGATATTCACTGAGTGCATGGAGGAATTTTCTGCTGCTGATGGGTGGTCCCAGTAGACGGTGGCAGCAGATGTCTACTCCTGATAAATCCAGATACCAGCTAATGGGAGGGGACCTGTCACTGGCTTCACTGAAGAGTGAAACATGTAAAGTACTGGCAAGCTTTCCTGCTGGCTTTTAAGCTCCATCACTGGCTGTGGAGTCTGAAAACCCTTGGTTTTTTTGCCTTGCTTTGGGGTAGGTTTCAGAGCCCTCCGGAAGTCATTGCAAAGCTGTTTTGGTCCTGTGCTGGGGACCTAGCTGCACCATGTGCAGACATCTCTGAGCTCCTTTTGCCCTGATATCTGGGAAGCAGCATCAGTTGCTGGGCATGTGATTTCCCTTTATTTTCTGGATCTTGCTTTGTGCATCGGGTGGCAACCAAAACTGACAGAGTCCACCTCATGGTGAGTTAGCCTGGTTAATCTGTAATTAGGGCTGGCACTGGAAACCTTCAGCAGAGAGCCTATTCTTAGATCAAGTTCTGCTTCTTCGGTCGTAGCAGCTTTTTGGAGTGGTTAGCCAACTATCATCACTGGCTGTGACAACTTATTCAACTTCACCCGTTCCTCTTGCACGTTCCCCTCTTGCTCACCTCTTTTCTTCTGGTGCCAGTAGTTTCTATAGGCTCTTGTATGCTTCTCGGTGCCAATAAGTATTAATAAAGATGTATCACTTTACTGCTGGTAGAGTGGGAGAAGAGGTGAACGACATATATTTTACTTCTTCAGAGGCTTGGCTCCCTTTGGCATGACTTTTCCTCCCAGAAGAATTGCCAAATTATGATCTGGTTTCCCTTCCCAGATGAACTACATCCTCAGATCTGTCTGGCTCTGCTCCAAGCCGCTCCAAGTCAGTAGGAGCTGGGAGAAAAGTTTAACATGCAAATTGAAAATGTCAAATTTTGGCTTTGTTTATTGCTAGTTTTGTAGAATGGAGGAAGTAGAAAGACTTTCTGTCAGAGCAGCTCATTGTTATTGTTTCACTTTGAGTAAATGAACCTCTGATTTGCAGTAAGGGGAGTGCCTGGGAGGCTGAGACTAGAAGATCAGTGCTATAGGAGCAAACTGAGTCATGCCAGAAGAGTGTGGCACTTGGAAATGTGTGGCATTGGGAGGGCACCTTTAAACAGTTGAACTTTATGAATGCTGGAAAACAGTGAAGACACAACTGCAGAAGTGGTGTGTTGTTACACTGAGGCAGGTGTAGTGAGACTTCTGAGCTCAGTGCTGAGACCTTTCCATATGAGTGCTGTATACTGCGCTGACCCAGTGCTTCACTCTTTAATTATGTCACTTCTGTTTGAAAGACACAATTCTGTGATCACACATTCCATTAAAAATGAGAACATTTGTTTATGCAAATTCAATTCATCCTTTGGGAAACAGTTTCCATGAACAGCTTTTGAGATGCCTGAGGTGCTCCACTGAGAATACAAGGCTGAGAATGCAATTTTAATGTCATGGAGTGAGAGTATTTTATGTAGGTGATGTTTTGATCTGGGACAAGCCAGAAGAAGGCCAGAAATGCTTGGCTAAAGTTAAGTAATAAATATTAATAATTCCATATCAGAGAAGAATGTACCAGGGACAGAAACTAATCCAAAAATGTGTGTGAATAGCTCAAGGTAAGACCGATGCTGTCATCAGTATTTGTGCTCCCTTTGTGCAGAAAGGGGTTGATATGAAGGCTCCTAGAAATGAGGCAGTTGCTCGTGTGAGCACTGGTGTGCAAAGGTGTCTGAAGAATATGGGAGACAAACATGAGCTGAATTTGAGAAATGGAAAAGGTAATGAAAATATCAAGAATCAAGGTACAACACTCTTAAATATGAAGCTAGTTTATACATAGCTGCTCCTACTGTTTGTATTTGTTCAGCTTTCTCCTGGATGTGCCATAAACCTGGAGATGAGCAACTTTTCTGCTGCAGTAGTAAAGAAAAAAATGCCACCTGCCATCTAAACTTTGGTGTTAATATACACACAAAGAATGGCCTTAGCTTAGTGGTGTAAAGTTTATGTCCTTATTTATGGAAGCTGAAATGTTATCTGAAATGGACCATAAATCACTTGATATCATTGTCGAATTGGGTCTGCCCAGCACTCTGCATGAAACAGAGCCAATTTTTAACTTCAGAGATGTGATTTGTGTATCTAATGCAAACCTGAAGGAGAGATGTTAATAGTAGGCACGTACTGGAGCATTCGATGAAAGTCCCCAGGTATGCATCACTTAAAAAACCCTACATTTTTAATTGAAATATGGATTATAATACCTGTGATGATTCCATGATGAAAATCTGTATGAAGTCATTACCACAAGAATAGTATTCTCTTAGCTTCCCTCAGACATTCAGAGAAACAGTTCCTTGTAATAAATGGGATTTCCTCTAAGGCAGCAGCGAAGTGATTCATAAGGAGTTGAAGAAAATTTGTTGAAAAAGATAGATGAAGGTTACTTAGGGATGGAACAAGAGACAGGCTAGAGATTGCCAGTGAATAATGATACTGAAAAAGTTGTCTAGGCTCGTTGCATATGTCAAAAATACAGACCACACTGAGTGGAATAGTATTGTATTGGTGTTCCAGGGAAAAATAAGCCCTTTTCTACCCATGGCTACTTACTGGACTAGTGAAAACAGTTTGAAAAAGTAATAGCATGAAGACAGCTTTGCAAAACGGAATATATTGAGCAAAATCACAATTAAATTGAAACTTTAACACGACATTCTATTGTGTTTTTAGTGTCTTTCATAATTTCACCTGTTTTTTTTTTCTTTTCATGTGTTGAATTAAAGCAGAGTCCACTTTTAAAGATTGCTTATGAACATCTAACTTCAAAATAAGTTCAAACAGCATCACTGATACTGGTGGGACTAGAAAGACAGATGACACTATGGCTGTTGATTTTGTTATTTTAGTTCAAGTGGATCACCTAGTTACAGAGTAGTTCCTAGAAAGCCCCTACGGGGCAAGGTCTATTGAGTTAATCACTGCACTTAACAATATCTGGATTTGAAATAACTGGGGAAGAGTATAATTCTCTATTTCTATGTCTGATTCTAAGTCCTTACTTGTGGAAGTAGTGTGAGTTAAATCAATGAGACTATTCACATGAATAAGCATTAATCATATGAGTAATGAGAAAGGGTTGAAGGGTCATTCTTAAAGTTGCTAAGAAACTTTACAGCTGCTTCATATGGCCCAACTATCATTATATTTCCCCAGCTATTCCTTCAAATGCAGCAATGATTAATTAAACTAGGGTGATATTGACCCCATGCTGTTTTGTTCCCTGTTCAAACTCCCCTAATGCTGTCTCAAGGTCTTAGGTGGGTGTGAGAGGTGTGCAGGCCAAAAGTCTAAGGCAGTCCCTCTGCATGAGGTGCATTCCACCCTCAGCCAGTTTCGGATTTCCTTTCTCAAGAAAATTGTCTTGGCCCCTGAAATGAAGTTTCCACTCCCCATTTGCCTCTTCGCATCCCTGTCTGAGTGTATCAGTTATCATCTCACGCTATGGCACATGGAGTGTAGGAGAAGTATTTATAGCTAGCCATGGCTATCAGGAGAGATTTGCAGTGCAATCTTCAGTTGTTCCACATGTGTCTTTATTAATTACTTCCTTTCCCTGAAAAAGTCAGTCCACATCTTCCAAAATGAGGCCAAATATTCTCCCAGGTGTTTTGTTCCCACAGCATCTACAGCCAGAAGGATGTTGTTTCTGTGGCCCCTGACTGCCCAGGGACTGTCCCTACTTATCCATGATACTGTTACCAGAAATCTCCATTAGTCTTGATGCTGAATGATCCAGCAACCCATTACTTCTCTTCTAACTTTACTTTCTGAAGGGACAGTCATGGCCATATCAAAACCATCTGCTTTTCTCATACCGAGTACCAGAGCATAATATATGGTTTGCATTAATGGCAGGGTTTTCAGCAGCGCAGGAAAATATTTCCAAGCCTCCAATTGTTTGATTTACTGTTATCCTTGCTTTTTATATTGTTTCAGTGTCACATAAGAGGAACCTTATTCTGCTTGTTCACCCTTTCAGGAAGAAATTGATTGTTCATGATTTTTCTTAACTATTCCCTTGCTCTGAGATATGTTTACTTATTTTTGATGCATTAATGTCTTTGGTCATACCTTAAGAAGAGCCTTATGAGGAACAAGACAGTTTGGTTTTGGAGTTTCATGTTTTCTTTTGAAGCATGTGGCCATTTCTGGAAACCCAGTACACAGTGGTGTCCTGCATCAAGGGATCTGAGTTCTTACATACCTTCACTTTTCCACTGTAGAGGCAGATTTTTGCTCCAAATTGTGTGTTCAGTTAATAGAGTTCTTTGAGCTTGTACTTGCAAATGGGCTATATGAAGAAACAAGTTATTAGACAAAAGGCAAGATGGTAGGATGGAGAAGAGGCAGTTTTCTGGTTCAGCTAAGCTAAGAGAGGTTATAACTACTGATGAGAAACTAATGTAAAAAAAAAGAGAAGCAAGCATCAGAAAAGACATGGATGAATTTAGAAGTAAAAACTAGCTTTTCTCATCTTAGCAGTGACCATTGAATGATAGAGCACTTATCCTGCACGATATCAGCATTGTTTGGAAGCAAAACCCAGGCTACAGAGAGCAAATTCAGAGATTATTGGTTTTATAGTGAAAGGAGGGAAAATAACAACTCTGGGTTCTTCGCATGCAAAACAATTTCCTTATACTTCTGGCTAGATTCATTCATAAATGAATTGTCAGAATGTGTCCTAGTTAATTCTACTGTAATAAATATAACACATCAGAACATGTAAACTTATTCTAAACCTTGCAGGGAGCCAGGTGGACTCTGGATGCTTCACCACTTCTGAGTTTGCCAGCAGAGGTATGGACCACTGCTCTATGTGTAGAGGACACTAACATCCATTATATGGCCTTCTTCTACACTGCACTTCAGGAATGCACTTCACAAATTGTTCAGCTTTGACTGGGTATTTTTGTTGTACTCATTTAAGCACTGATACACTTTCAGAATTACAAATGCTTTCCTAAAACAAGATCTGGGAACCCATCAGTCCTGCCTTGGAGCAGAAATGCCAGGCTGAGCAGAGCAGGTCATCGTCATCATTTGCTATTTTGAAAAAAATTAAACAGAAAAGGGATATTATTTTCCCCCTATTATTTAACTTAGTTGCCTCTCTCAGTGGGAAAAGGTGAAACAGGTTTTAGACCATTGTGATAAACTTAGGAGACCTAAGCTCAGGTACTTGGTTTGGTGTATCTCCAGGTTATCATCTGCCATTCTACAAGGGAGTGATGGAATTTGTTTGCACATTTACTGTCTTGCCTTTTTACAGTCAAGAATTTTTTGTGTGGGTTGGAAGAGGGAGTTATTGTTGGTTCTGGTCTGTAGTGTCTTCATCTACACAGAGAACTTTACTTGATTTTTCTCTTCTGTGTGCTGCTTTATTTATTTATTAAGTCTTTTCAACAAATTTCCTTGCTATCAATGCAGTGTGACTTTGCAAAATAAAACAAAACCAAACCAAACCCAAAAAAGCCCCAAACACCCAAACCCAACAAAAACCTGTAGTCCGGAATGTGTTACTAAAGAAAACAACAACTGGTCAATGCACAGAAGTGTATGGAAAGCCTCTTCTTGAAGTCATGTGGGACTGGTCATTGTATCATTTGTGCATTAAAACAGAAGAAAAGGGAAAAGGACAATGATAACAGGCATTCTTATCACAGACAGTTAACGTATACTGCCCTGTGAAAGTTTCTGTTCTTTTATCAATGAAAATACCCATGTCAGAAGAAAAGGAAAAGGAAATCCAAGAAATGGTGTGGCAGATTCCTGCACTTGATTCTCATTCAGCACCTCAGAAGAAGATAGACCTCTGCCAGCATGCCCAGGGAAAACTTTATTTCCAACTTCAGATGAGTTATTTCTTACCCAAATCTGTACTTTGTCTTTCCTGCTTTCTCCTTGACATGCTTTTCTTTTGCTTTTTCCATGAACAACTGCCTATCAAGCCAGTATCACACACAAGTTAGCTGTTTCCAACAAAGAAAAACAGAAGCCAGAAAACTTCCGTTCATGGGAAAGAGCTTTTTAAAGAAAGACCTGTCCTGCTGGCATAAATCAACAAAAAACAAGTGTATTCATTTAGCTATCCAAAAAGTCCTAATATGTCATAATGTCATGTACAGCATTTGGTTGCTTTAATAGTGTTATCCTTTTCTCTTTTTAGAAAGGAGTTCATTTCAGTGAGCTTGTGAAGTACAATATACTGTATTAGAGGTTTCATTATTCACAGGGACGAATAGAAAAAAGAAAGATCTTTCCACACATGATTAATACCTCAGCTGAATACCACGTGCTGGATGTAGGCCATCCATCAGCAATTTAACATCTGTAATCTGGCCACGGTGAGTCACTGTTAACATCATGAACAAATCATGGATGCCCTGTGGTCTTAACATGGTTTATGGGCCTTGTATGAATTGAACGTGTGTTCAGCCTGGGGATGAAATGGGGATGGTCTAAATTAAAGGCAAAGGAAGTTATGAAAAGCAGCCTTGCCATTTAATTATTTATTAAGTAGATGTATCTGAGTACTGTTTGGGAAAGTCTGGCTTTTGGCCCTTTTCTAACAAGGAAAGGTTAGGGGATGGGAACCAGTGGGATTTAGCAGAAAATCAGCAATATAGAAGAATAAAACAAAGGGAGATGATCAAATTCAATACACAGGCACATGCTTTAACCTGTAAGGGCATACACAGTGTTTGATGGTAAGTCTGGTTTTGTTTAGTCCTACCTAGTGCTGTGAGCTGCTGTGCAACTCACCAGGATGGTGGGCAGTGTGTGGGCTTACCCCCCACTGGTAGCTCTGTCCTGAGAATAGATCACCTTTTTGCACTGTGCTTGCTCAGTGCTGTGATTCTTCCACTTTTAACTTGAACGGGGACTTAAGTGACCAAGAGTCAGAAGATGTGGCCTACAGAATAACCTGACTATACTCATCTCCTGCATAAGCTGATGCTCATCTGTAGCTGCACTTGTTAATTTGTCAGCAGGGAAACTGCTTCTCTGTCTAGACATATTTCTCTGTGCCATGATCCCTTCATTCTGGGTGTGCTGACAGCAAGTGGCATATCTCTGCGCTCATTCAGGTCCTGACATTAACCTTGCTTTCTTCCCCATCCCCAGACATCCACAGAGATGCTCATGTTGGCAGTCTCCTGGCTTGTGCCTCTGGGGACCTCTGGGACAACATACTTTGGGAAAGCCCGGTATCACCCCTGGGATACTCTTGCTTTCCTGGGTCTGACAGGCATAATTTATTGACCATCAAGGAACATTATAGAGTTCAGCTATTCATTCAGGCATTCTCTGAAGAGGAAGGTGAATTTGGATTAAAAGAATCTTTTTCTTTCTTTGGTGGCTTAGGGAGTATTACTGTGGCTGCTGCCAGCTTCGATATATTCTGAAATACGTAGAGATACTCATTGCCCTTGCAACTTGATTGTATGATGGTTGCTTTGGCGATGCAAATAAATAAATAAACTGGGCCATGCCTGGTGCTGTTTGGGGCTGCGGAGCAGTAGAACTCACAATTTCCAGTCTTCTCCATTCATGAAGAATAAATCTGATCCAATCCAGACTCCTGCTATAGTTTTGTCTCTGCCTTCACAGAAAAGCAGTGCAATAGCTCCTTCAGGGTAAACCAGTCAGGATCGCTTTCTAAAAGTGTTGTTGAATAGCAGGTTCTTGAGGGGAACAGGAATAACTTTTGTAAATTGCCTTCAAAAGCAGCACAGGATCTTTCAGTCAGTTTTAAAAGAACTGTTTACTGTTGCATATGGCAGTCATTATTTGGAATAATAAACCCACTGAGAATCTGAACATGCATGGGCCAACAGATGGGTCATCGTGTTTAGCAATTTAAGCAAGTAATTTATTTCAATCACTAGGACACAGCACATGAAGATTATTAATTCCATTTCGAGACACATGCAACGAAGTGCCACAGATTTTTGAATCTTGTAGCCTTTATGGAAATGGAAAAGCTTCTCTTTGTGATTTGGGACCACTTTTGCTAGCTTGCAGCAATTTGTTTCATATTTTTTACTAATTTCCTCCTCCTACCCCCATATTTTCTCATTCAAATCAAGAGAAGAAAAGAAGTGAATAACTACATAACTACAGAGTTATGTTGCAATGTAAGGTAATCCGTATTTGGAAACTGCTATATGAAAGCTGAGCACTAAGCAACAAAACCAGAGAAGCACTTCTGCTATTTTTAGTATGCATCCCATCTTCCTCTGAAGTGATTAGAGCTATATCAGCCAGGAACACTATGTAAATATATATTTCAATTATCTTTGGTAGCAACAAAAGAGAATTTGTTACCTTTCTTGCAGTTTGCCAGCTGGATTAGCTACTGAGGTCTCCTATTCCTCCCCTTTGAAGGCAGTCATTCAGCCCTCAAAGCCTCTGAAGTGGCAACTGAGAATTTGAAGTTTGCCATCATCCTTCAGTGGGTCAGGCAGTGCAGACAGCACAAGGACCTTGGTACCATTGAACATTGTGTTTCTGCTCTGAATTAGGGCTATCATCATCATGGTGGCTCCAAGTCCACGGAATGTCCCAGAGTGTCTGCTGTGACTGACAGGAAGGTGCAGCTCATCTTACCAGTGGGGATGGCTTGTGTAATATTTGCTCGCCAGTCTGATACGAAAATTTGCTGTGAGCTTCCCTGGAGCTCTATCTGTGCAGTGCAGCATCACTGTTAGAGAACCAAGCAATACATCAAGGTGTGGTCCATCCAGGTGGCGCAGCCCTGTTTCAGGGGCCAAGGTTTGCTGGCATGCATGAATTCTGCAAAAGAAAAAGAGCTGCTTTGGGCAGAAACTGCCTTTGCAAAAAAAACCCCAGCCCACTCTGAGGGGCTTCATGATGTTAACATAGCATCATAGAATAGTTTGTATTGGAAAAGACCTTGAGAACATTTAGTTCCAACCCCCCTGCCATGGGCAGGGACACGTCACACTAAACCATACCACCCAAGGTTCTGTCCAACCTGGCCTTGAACACTGCCAGGGATGGAGCATTCACAGCATCCTTGGATAACCTGTGCCCAGTGCCTCACCACCCTCACAGTAAAGAAGTTCTTCCTTATGTCTAACCTAAACTTTCCCTCTGTAATATTGAACCCATCACCCCTTGTCCTATCACTACAGTCGCTGATGAAGAGTCCCTCCCCAGCATCCTTATAGGCCTCCTTCAGATACTGGAAGGCTGCTATGAGGTCTCCACACAGCCTTCTCTTCTCCAGGCTGAACAGCCCCAACTTTCTCAGCCTGTCTTCATACGGGAGGTGCTCCAGTCCCCTGATCATCCTCGTGGCCCTCTTCTGGACTTGTTCAAACAGTTCCATGTCCTTTTTATGTTGAGGACACCAGAACTGCACACAGTGCTCCCAATAGGGTCTCAAAAACCATGCCTGATGATACACGGCTGTGAAACAATGTGACTGGAATCGGCTGTGAAATGTCACGAGTGGTTTTGGCATCAGGTGCCAATGCTTCCTCATGCCAGTTCCACAAAACTTCCCACAAGCCTCTTCAGTGTATGTGCATCTGCGCACCCAGAGGAGCTCTCTGACAGCAACAGCATGTGGCTACACTCATTTAAGTCTCATTCAGCCAGGTGAACAATCTGGAAAGAAAACTTAATCTGTTCTTGAAGAGCCTGGTGGGCTGCAGTGAGCATGGTGGGTCCCAGTGCAGAGCCGCAGCTTCTGTACCTCTCTTTATGAGCCCTCTCTATCCTGTGGCAAATACAGTCTGATACATTTATCTAAACTGGAGTTCATTTAAGTCTCTTCTCAGCCAACAAGGAGCTCATTAAACCTTTGCAACTCGATTGTGTGCCTGAGTTTTAACAAATAACAAGGTTTTGTAAATAGACAGCATGCTTACCTAAACCTCTCTTCAGTATGATCATTGCTGTCATATGGAATTTAGCAACTGATATTTCATTTTTATCTGTAAATGTTGAATAATATTTAAGATGAATTTCAAAGTTGCAATATTTACTTATTAGCCAATGCCCTGTGTGAGTAGAAACAAAACTTGTCACCAGTACTTTGTTCTAGGGATTAAAAAATTTAAGGGAGTTGTGAAGAGAAATCCCTTCCTCTGTTGAGAAATCTGTGGCTTGCATAGAGAAAAAGCCCATGGAGCACTAAATGTCTTTATGAAGCAGTAAATGCTCCCCAAAAATTGAAAGGGAGAAATATTTGGCTGATTAGAAAAACAGAATAACAATGCATGTCCCAATGCATACTTGTCTTAATGACTGCTTCTTGTCAAAATAACAAATTGCTGCTAAGCTTTAAAAAAATAAAAATATTTTACTTTGACATTTTCAAAATGATTTTTTTAATGTATAATTTCACAATAATTGTTTCATCAAGAAACAATTGAGTCAGAAAAGCTTGGAGGCAGCCTTTTTTTTGGCTCAAACTAGGATAAATTTGTTTTTCTTTCTCCAAGAATGATGAAACATGACTGGTTTTGTATCTGGAACCTATTCTCTCTGAATTTCTGCTGCTCTTTTTTCCCTCTCAGCTGAGTCCCCATGTCACACCTGAGCCTTTCACCAGGCTCCTGACCTCTGTTCTTTGCACTGTGCCCCCAGCCTGACTGTATTCCTTGAGCACATATCTCCAGGCAGAGTGAGAAGTGGGGACCAGCAGTAGCCTGTGCGACCTGACTCAGCCCCTTCAAAACCAACATGGAAATTCCTGTTGGGAGCCAGCTGGTTTTGCATGTGTTAGTGGTTTAGCCCTACTTACTCTTTTATCTCTATTATTTCAGCAATGCCACTGTGGTTTCTAAACTCTTTGGTTACAGCACACACTGCAGCGCCCTGCTCATTGCCTTCAGAGCCTGCTAACGCCTTCAGTCTGTTCAGAGAGCAAAGTCTTAATGAATTTAGAAAAGAAAAAGTTCCAGATGTTTTTAGCAAACTATCAAAATTCACTGGCTTTTCTTTTTGTAAGAAACTTTTTGCAACCCGATAAAAGCTTATTTGCATAGCAAACAGGTTATATGTCAGGCAGAGGTGTGAAACCTTAATAGAAAAGAACCATATGCCAGTTTGGGAGAGAAAAAAACCCGACAGTCTCCAAGTGCCACCATGTGCTTTCTAATTCTCTCTCAAAAATTCAGTCTCTAAGAAGAAATTTTAAAAATGGTGCTAAAAAAACATAAGGGCAAAACACAATTCCAAAGTAATATCAACATATTGACATGAGGTTTAGTTACCTTTCTTTTTGTAGTTTACACAGAAAAATATGCAATTCACAAACTACAGGGTTTTTCAAACTTGCACTGAAAGGGTCTTTACAGGCAGTGGGTGAACTGGGCTTCATTTACTGAAGTGGTGAGCATGAATCTTATTAGGGGACCAAAACTCAGAGTTATGGTAGTACATTTCCTGCATCTTGTATTATAAATGTTGGAAGGCTGGTAAACTAACTCAGCAAAAAAATCTTCTGTGTGAACATCTCGTTTCATGTCATGGCAGACAAATAACATTTCATAGGAACCATGCCTGACACAATACTTTTCACCAGCAAAGCTCAAAGTACTCTATTGAGAAGATACCAGATACCTTGTTTTCCAGGTCTGAAAATATGCAGCAGCTTCCCAGAGCAGAGCTGCAATGGACTGGAGTGTCCTTAAAGTACAAGCTGCCATTCTAGCTACCTTCCATTACCAAAAAGGAATGCAGATGCTGGAGAGGTGTGTCTAAGCACAGTGGTATAGCAGTAGGGAAATCTGTTGCCTTTGTCTGACACATGTTTTGATTTGTTTCCTGACCACAGATTCTTATTTCATTTCTTTCTCTCCCCTCTAACTCTTCCCCATTTGCAAGCTTTATGCTGCCCCAGACAGCAATGGTTTCTGTGCTCTTGCAGGGGTTGTCTCTCCATGCTGTGCCAGCTGCTGTGGCTGGAAGTGTAGTGTGCTCTTGGAAAGCTGAAGGCCAGATGACATGGCTTCCAAAATTGCCATATTACAAACACTGCCTGCCTGGTGGGCTGCCTTCTGTCCTTGCACAGTCTGCAAGGCAAGACGCTGGTAGTTTTGCACAGTATGGGCATGGTGTAACGCTATATACAGTCCCTCCATGCAAGGATGACTGATAGGTATTAACGGGATATTGGATAGACCTACTTGCAGACCTCACATGCTGATTTGATGGCTGATCTCCTGATAATAGCGAGGCTCTTTGTCAGGGGACAAATTCCTTGGTACATATTGTTCTGCGCATTACAGAGATTAAAGTCACGTGCTGTATTTGAAGCTCTTACTGACCTATGCGTGATGATGGTCCCTCACAAAAGGACTGGTAGTCCATGATGAATTTTTGCTGAATTAAATATTGGTTTTGGTACAGTTTTTAGTAGTAATTTTAAGCCATAGGTTTACCTTTCAGAAGCTTGCCTTTTATGTCTTTTTAGATCTATATTTCAATATATTTTTGGCATGATTGAAGATTCCTCTGCTCTTTCACGATGGTGACATCTGCCACGTGTGTTGCCTTGCTCATGTTTCTCCTCCTATCTGCTTATGCACATAGCAAAGTACACTGCAGCTGTAGAGTCAGGAGGGATTTTTACTTTCTCTCCTCCTCTGAAGGTCTCAAGGTCTGTCTGTCTTTCCCCCTTGTGCACTTCCCTCAGGCCAGGACAATAAAGAGGAAAAGATATAGGAGCAGTGAACTGCAGCAGAGAGGCATCTATCAGAGGAATTCATCCACATCAGCAATGAATGAGGCTGCAGCTATGAGCACTTGCAGCCTCCCCTCCATGCAAGCTTCCTTACAAGCTTCAGAGATGACAAGTTATGTGTACAACAGACAAAAACCTCTCCTGGGTCTAAAATGAAGCTTATGAGGAGCAGACAGTGTGCACAATCTGGAGATGATAATGAGCGGAGAATTGGGTGAGATAGAAGATTTGAAGCAGAAAAGCATAAGTAAATCAAGAAGAGTTACACAGAGTGCACATTGGACTGTATGAGCTGTGGCAAAAAGCAGAAGGCAAATCATGGGGGAAGATGACATCATTTTGCAATAGGTTATAAGGAGCGTACATATGAAACCAAGTGACAGCAGGGTTACTGCATTGAGTACAGTATCATAATAGAAAATGAGTGAACCATCGAGTGCAAACAAAAACTTTTGTTTAGTTGGACCTGGACACTAAAACATGATCTGTCTTGGTGCTAGGAAGAGTAATATAATCACTACTTTTGGCAGTGAAGTAAACAGAAAGTGGAATATAGGACCGAGAGCAGTCACCTTTTCTATGTGGAGTAGCAATACCCCAGCTGAATGTATTGAGATGCCACAAATAGAAAGAAAAAACCCCTACAATATCTTTAATTATAGCAACATAAGATGCATCTATCAGTGGGGTAAATACATATCCAGGTTTTGGTCTCAGCAAAAAAGCACTGTCGCCTGGAAAGGCAGAGACCACATTTTCTGAGGAACAGGTGAAGCCTGTCTTTTAAAGGTGGTACAAACTGAGAGAGAAGAGCTGGAGGACGGCAAACTTTCCACACCTCAAGTCTGAAGACAAGTTTTTTCTGCGCTACAGAAGAGGTGCAAAGAGGCTTTTGATCTCACAGCCATAAGCAAAAAGCCCCATATCCTGGTTAAGGTACAAAAGAACCCATTCCTTCACTTCAGTATAAACCCAATGGAAGAAATTCAATGTGTAGAAGGATCATGTTCCACTACTTCTGAGTAGATAATTATTGAAACCAAATATTTTTTTACTTGTGATGCAGCAGTAGGGTTCTGGCACTCTCCTTAGGAGAAACACAGAACATGTTTGTTCAGACTTAAAACCTTACATATGCAAAAGAAACTATTTCCCCTGCCTACTGGTTGGGTTGTGCTTAGCACCTGTGACAGCTCACTGCAAAATACAACAGATTTGTGATGGTCTAGAGGTTACTAGAGTCTACCTAGACTCTTTGCTTTTGAGAGAAAAACATGATCAGAGGCTCCTAGCAACTCTGGACTGAGTCACTTCTGCTAGATGAAAGTTAAATACACCACCAGCACACCATGGAAATAGCGTGTGTGAGAAAGCAGGTAACAGGATGCAATGTCCTGAGAGACCACAGTATGGCTACGACCATCACAAAGACAGCTTTAAAAAGCAAAAAAGTGTTTCAGAGATTATGAATCATGTAGAGAAATGCAGGTCTTACTTAACTACCCAAAGGAACAACCCAGTATTGTAAGGGCAGGAGGGTGATGGAAAAATTGCAGTAGCCCTGGCAGTAATGGAGTGACAGAGACTGGCTCTGAAGCTTTCTGATAAGCACAAAATTAAAATGTCTCAATCCACTTCCACATCAAGGGCACAACAAATATAGGCGGTCCTCTGGAGACTAAAACCACTGCTGCTTGTGCTGCCTCAGGGGAAATCCACCTGGGCACATGGCAGTGCAGAGGCTAACTGAGCATCACTAATCACAGTTGATATTGTGCACTTAGGACCCAACTCTGCCTTTACTTTCTATTGAGTCTAGCATGTATTAACATGAGTAGCCCTGCTGACATAAAATCTTATCATTGTATATAAATACCTGAAGGGAAGGTATAAAGAAGACAGAGGTGAAACTGTTAAGGGGTGTGAGCTTTCAAACTGTGTTATCATGATGATTCACAGACAGGCATGCTGGGTGAGAGGACTGGTTTTTAAGGACTTGTTCTTCTGTCAGTTTACTACCTCCCACAGGAGACCAGGAGCTCTGCTCTGCTTTGTTTTTGTGGGTACTTTCTGGATGTGCTCACTTGTCTTTCAGCAAGTGCTGCCCTAGGACAGGCCCGTTATGTCCTGATTGATGGTCTCCAGCAGCAGAGAATCTTAGACCAACCTGGAATACTGTGAATATAGCTGAAAAAATATCAAGACTTAGCAGCACTTCCTGTTTCTGGTTTATCTAAGATAAATGGAGCATCTCTTAGGAAAACATAGCAAAATGTGCGGCAGACTGGAGAGAATCGTTCTTTGACCTATCTGCAAGATGAAGTTGATGAAAGAGGCTTTTGCTCTTCATACAGTAACTGCATGCAGATAATTGAGTCTGCTACTCATACACAAGAGGTGAGGGACAGCCTGGGTATAAACACCTACTGCTGTTCTTGCAAGCTCCCACAAGAAACAGGCTTATTAAGAAGGCTTAGAAGGTTACTTCATGTGGCTACAAGCATCAAGCATCAAGGTTGGGGAGAAGACAACACCACAGGGAAACATTAGGAAATAGCACAGAGATAAGACCTGATATGGAAAGCTGGGCTGAAAGAGCAGACAATAGAGAGCTGATTGATGTAGGGTCAGAAAACTCTTCTCCAAACCTAGATTTGCTAGCTAGCTTCTGACTCAATATGAACATGTTTTTTTCCCCTAACCTTTCACTGATGGATATCACATAAGTGGCTGTTCTTTGCATTAACTTTTGGCCAAGAACTGTGGCATGTCTTTGTGGAGCTATTCTTTCTGGAAATTCTCCCATTCCATTCATTTGACTCCAGCAGATACATGTTTAAGCTCTGGGACATAATTTTCAAGATGATGATACTTTTTTTTTCTTTTCATAGAATGTCCCAGGACTGACACAGCAATTTCTTTTAGGATACATGATACATCCCTGGTTTTAATTTCAGTCATCAAACATTAGCTTTCAGTATTTGTTCAAGACGTAGTTTAACAAAGCGGAGTGGTGTCCTGTGGCTACCAGGAACAAACAGACCAGTGAAGTAAGAAATGACTGCGATAAACACAACGGAAAGAAGAAAAGAAAGGATGCTGGACTGTAAAACCCAGTAAAACTGTTTATATACTCAGGGTGACCATTAGCAACCCTTGCTTAAAGTTTCACGACAAACTCATTCATAATGCAAAGTTTCTGGCAAAAATCCTTCACTCTGAGGAATATGCAAAGTCACTTTTCAGCTAGAAGCTGATATATAAGCCAGCAGACATAAGTTCTTTCATGGGTTTTTAAAAGTAATCTTTCATATGACAATTTTGTGAATCTGGAAATGCTATTGCCAAATATTTTGATGTTTTCATCTGCAGTAGAACAGCAAAAAGGCAAATTCTATGGTTTAACATTGGAGAAGCTGAGGCATTTCACAAGACCAACTTCACAATTGCTAACAATTTTTCCAATAGCCAAAGCAGATGGCTTAGATTATTATACACAATAAACCCTGCATATGGGTGTACAAGAGCTGGACCCAAATTGGCTTTCTTTTCTTAAAAGAAATCTGCAATTTTAGCTTAATGATGGGAAGGAATCTTATCTTTGTTTGACCCTAACCCTGACCCTAGGTACTTGTTTTCTTGTTGTGTAATTCTCGTGGACTGAAACTTTTTGATATAAATAATTTCCAATATTACAGATATTAATAATATTTCTTTTCAACATGGTTGCAAATGATTCTGCCAGGATTCAATGACAGATTTCTTCCTAGAGAATTTGCAGTTATTTTTCAAGTTTAATTGGGAGCATCTTCTGGGAACCTGTGACCTGGTGGTAGAAAACAGACTGCGTGTCTTTCCATAGGAGGCTTGGCTACATCTTCGTCCTCTTTAAGACACTATTTCCATTACCTGAAGATTACCTGGTATTGCTAGCCTGTATGGATCTAGTTGATCCTGAAAGGTTATGGGAACCTTCCCATTACATACTGATGAAAGCAGTTATACTTTTTTTATTTTTGTTGTTATGTGCTTGGTAAAAATATTTGTCCCTCTTTTCAAAGCCAATGAGGTGACCAACAGGCCTGTGCAAGGTCTTTTCATGAAATCCAGGTAGATTCAGAATGATATTTTTAGTGTATAATAAGATACACATAAGATATATGTAAGATATACGTAAGATATATATCTGTGTGTATTTCTAAGGGGCTAATTCAAACTATGATCCTCTACAGTGATGAAGAAACCAGTGGTGTGCAAGTTTAGGGACAAAAATATTTATAGGCAGATGAACAAATCTCTCCCTGTCTTCCCTTATTAAGGTAGTTAAGCAGGCAGTTACCAGGATGTTATAGTTTTTATTTCCAAGGTCTTAGACAATTGCTTTCTTCCTTAGCTCTCTGTAAGAATCTTTAAATAAGCCTCAGGCACTTATTTTTCCATAGATGTAAAATAATATAGCACTTACAAAGCTATAGGTCATTGTTAAAGACATTCTTGCAATTCTACAGAATCTTCTATTTTAACTCAGGATTGTTTTTAGAAGCTGACAGAAATTACTTGATATTGGTTTAGGCTATTTTGTCAGGCTTAAACTATTTTCCACAACATCCTCTTGAGCACTTGAAGTGTTCCCTCTACACCTACTTCTAGAGCAGTGGTGGACTATGACCCCGTTAGACAGTAATGAGGTGTGACTGGATCGCTATTTCCTGTCCTAGACCTTTTTAAATGAAGATTCAGCAACTGATTGAATAAAATAAAATGCATAGAAGGGCTGCCGTTTATTTTCAGCTTTTAATCAAGGGTTACTTATTTTGGTATTTCTAAAAATAAGGTTTTCTATTGGAATTATTGATTGCCCCTTTGTGAACAATATAAAGATTTCTTGTGGATATGCACTG
The DNA here is from genome assembly GCA_009867235.2 of Psittacus erithacus. Lineage (NCBI taxonomy): Eukaryota > Metazoa > Chordata > Aves > Psittaciformes > Psittacidae > Psittacus > Psittacus erithacus. The sequence continues at coordinate 80,227 of WYDI02029118.1, read as the reverse complement.
AAACTTTAAACAGAATTTGTTCCGGTTGCATTTATATTCTTTTGGCATTTGTTTTCTACCAACCACATTTTACTCACAGCCTAACTAATGGCAAGTGAATTAAGTTCACATGCTCAACCATTTGCATCGGAAGTGATGGATTTTATAGGGGACAAGACACCTATAGATCAGGTTTCCTCAAGCCATTTAACAGGATCCAGGCACAGAGGCAATTAAATCAAACATACACAGATCTGACTACATTCTCCTCAGCTAGGAACCAGAAACACAAGCGATTATGCCATGCTAGTCACAAAGGTGTTGACAAAAATTACAATCAACAACGCAATAATGTATCAAGCACATTTTATATGGGATTGGACGCTGTTTATTAACAAGCACAGGAGTAGCAGGGTCATGCACAGTAAGAGAAGGAATACATTTATACTCTGTTCCCAGCTAATAAATTTTATAGTGGCTTTAATATTTTTAGGTATGTTGTTGAAGGGAAGTGTTATGAGACTCCAAAAGAAAGATTTAAAATGCTCTAAAATGCTGTAATCCTGTTTATTGGAACTCTGTTTTAGCGGGTGGCTTTCTCTGAAAAGGCTTGCAATTACCCTTCCTTGCAATGTGAATTAAACTCATCTATCTGATCAGAGAAAAAAAGTGTTAAGTTAGGACTAGGAATGATTAATCAATACAGATTCACAATCACAATCACACTCCAGAAATCGTTTAGCAAAATATTTCTTTGTCACAAACTGTACTTGAACTGAAGATGAAAAATCAAACTAATTCTATTAGCTGTGATGTTGAATTAAAAACCCAAGAAGCCTTAAGTTCATTGGAGGCATTATTCATTTCTAGGCACCACTGCTTACCCAGCTCTAGGAACTGACTGGAATTCCTGTGCAGTGGGGATGTGGTGTTCCAGGAACGGCTTCCCAATCCCTGCCCAACGTCGGGACGCTACTTAGCAATATCTGCTCCACCATCACTGCAGCCGCAAAGGAAGCCTGGTTAGTTGATCCCAATTCCCATCCCTTCAGGGTTTTGCCTGGTTTCAGTGGACAGTCAGATGCTTCCAGACTGACAATCCACATGCACCCAAATTGCTCCTTCCCCTTGCCCTGGAAGAAAGTACCCTTGGGGCTTGTCCAGGTTAGAAAATGTCTTTGGATCAAGACTTACCTGGCAAATATTTAGAGCTGCACATTGTGATTATTTCATCTCTCTAGTTATTAAAAGGATCTGAAGACATTAAAATTTACACATAAACATTTTCTTTCATGAGTATCTTTATCTGCATCTTAACGCCAAGCACGTTGCTGTTTTACTGTATTGTTAGCATTGTTACAGGTACTTGACTGGTCATTCCGCTTCCCATTCATTGTGTACTCTGCTTCTGGGTTCAAAAAATTGAAATTAAATATGGATTTCAATTTAAGTTTAAAATGAATTTCCAAAGTTCTTCTGTTGATCTTTGTTTTCTGTAAACCTATTTTTGAGCAAAATCTAAATTTGGATCCTTTTAAATTGTCCTTTGCATGCCAGCTGGTAAGTGTATCTTCTGAGTTAAGCAAATAACTATTGCTTTTTGGGGGTTGGTTTGGTCCAGCCATATGTTTGATTTTTAAACATATTGTGTTTCTTGTTTTCCTGTGAATGACTGGACCTACAGATCCACTACCTTTATTTTGAAATGAATCCCATGCATCCCTCAGGCTTTGGAAGTATTGAAGCCTGAGCTGCAGAGTCAGGGATCTTTCATATTCAACAATTAGTTCTTGGTGCTGATGGGCCATAAAAGCCTTCTTCTGAGATCTGTGTCACTGGGAGATTGACTAGCTGTCATCCAAGTAGGAATCACACAATTGTGCCATGATGTTCAAAAATGTGACATCTTTGTAGATAAGAAATAATACCATTTTATTTGTTCTTACCTTTTTTGTAAGTTCTGGTCTGACCAGAATGTCCATGTGATCAGAGACATATAAGTAAACAGTTCAGAAAGCTACTCCTGCTCTTTCTGCTTTTGTAGCATTTCAAATACAAAACATACATATGCACATCTGTACATTGCATGTGTACATACTGTGTCAGCATGTGTTAAGCACCACAGCTATACTGAAAGAATATTAAACTTGCAAATTCAACCACTCTAAAGTTGGGAAGTGCCTGAAAAAAGTGCACTTTGCTAATGGCTTTCACAGGTATTTGCTGACAGCAGAGGAATGCAGAGGTGGAGCACTCCTGCCATCCATTTCAGCTCCAGTGGGAGCTGGCCCCGTCCACCTCATTATTCGATGCACTGGCTCTCCTCTCTGGGTCTCTCTGACCTGCTACTCCTTGCTTAATTCACCTCTTCTTGTCCCTTGCTCCCTGCTTTTGAGGTTTCCATGCCAAGCTAGTTCCTACCATGGCCCTGGCTCCCCCTCTGCCATCCCCTGCCCTTAATGGGACCAGCCCACCTCTGGTCACCTTTCCCAGCTGGCTCTGGAGGGGGCATCCCAGGAAATGGAAAGATGCAGCAGGACATATGCCTTTTGTAGTTTTTGCCAGTGATCACCAGCTCTCTCCCAGGCAGATGCGATTGGCAATGATTTAAAGTCTCACAATGTACCAAATTTGCACAAATTTTCCCAGAACATTCAGAAAGCACATCCTGAGATGGAGAACAGACCTGACGTGCTTAAGTCTCCTGCTCCAAAGTTAGGTAGATAATAGCTTCTTAATGGAAAGGAGTTTTGGCGGTTTTTAATGCTCTGGTACAAACTTTTTTAAGTGGATGTATTTGCAAGGTGCCCAAAGTGTTGTGGATAAAACTTATGCATAAATACAATCTGAATGCCAACATAGCACAGAGAATTTCAGCTTAACTGGTTATAGTTTATTGAGGATTTAAGCCATTGAAGATGGGGTCTTACAGGAGGAAGCAGTAGAAGCCCTTAATAATGGTATTTATAGACACAAATAAATAGCAAACCAGAATGTTCCATCTTGCAAAATTCTTCAGTGGTTTATGTCCTGGGTTCAGCAGTAGCAGTCATTTTTCTCCTTCTTAGTAGCTGGTGCTGTGCAGTGTTTTTGACTTTGATCTGGGAACAACACTGATAACACCAATGTTTTTAGTTCTTACTAAGTAATGCTTACCCTTATCAAGGACTTTATGTGCCCTCAATTGGGTGAACATCACTGATACTCAATTACAAACAGAAATGACTTGGAATTAAAAATTGTCCAATAAGCTTTACATTCTTCTTGCATAAATACTTGCAATCAAACTCATGCTAGATACATATTTAGGCTTTGAGTAACAAAAAAAACCCTAACCTTGAAACCTGGATGGGAGTTGGGAGTAAAACTTTTTCAGGGTCTTGGAGCTAAAAGGAACCATCAGAAGGCAACATTAAACAGCAGCCTAGCAAAGAATGCATCATCCATATATTAAGACGCAAAGATACAGGAAAAAAGGATGTTTCATTGGTAAAAAAAAGGACAAAAATATGTTAGTGCTGTTTAGATATGAAGAGATTAAGTACAATATGCATTGATTATGATATGCTGTTTTATACTTATTGATCTCTAGTTGTCTCAAGCCCCATTCATGACAGCATAGAGTCTCATTCCAGCATGAGCTTTGGTAGCAGTATTTTTCTAAGCTTCATTTGGTCAGGTGTATGAGTAGATTATCCTGTGAATCTGTCAAGATTTATGGCGGCAACATTTTATGTGTTTTCTTTGACAGAGCCAATAGCATGGGCAGGCAGCAGAAATAAACCAGTTTTCACATCCTACTAGTCATGCATTAAAGAGTTTGGTTCATCGGCCTGCACAGAGTTCACTCATATCTTTACTGTTCATTGACTCTGACAGCTCATATATTTACTAGGTGGGTCACAGTGCTGCAGTTCCCATGGCTTTCAGGCAGTGGAGCTATGCAAGTTTTATTTAGCTTCAAAAGTTATTGCTTGCCAAATTCAAACCGGCCTCTTTTTGCTCTTTGTGGGAGGAAAATGCTGTGAGTTTTTATCTCTGTCTGTGGGCGCTCCTCAGCCTCTGAGCACACATCTTGTCTCAGCAGATGCTGCTCTGGTACTGCATCTCAGAAGATGGGGTTGGCGGAAACACAGGGTGCAGGTGACTGGCTCCAGTTCTGCCAGCAGATGATGGAAGCAGAGGGGCTACAGAGGGGCAGTGTGAGGTTCAGCTTTCCAATAGTGTCAGGGAAGAAGTTGCTTCTCGATTTGTTCCCCTATGATTTAATGGCACGTACCATGCCAGCTAAATCACCAAAAGGACAGCAACAGTTTTCTACTTCTTGGCAAACCCACAAATTTTACTATGTGGCTCAATCCTTTTCCTGTTTCCTGAAATAAATATTCTGGTTGTGAAGGCAAAGCAAAGTCCAGTCTGGAGGCTGTGCTAGGACAGAAACTGATGAGGGTCTCAGTCTCTCAGATGCTCTCACTCCTTCTAGCTTGTAGATGAGTGCAAGTTTTGTCTTGGCAGGTTTTCTGATGCTGGAGTTTCCATCCCCACATGCCCATTATGTTCCCTGGTGAGCAAAGGGGATAGTGCATTTTACTGTCTCTGGGGAAAGCTAGTACATGATGGAGGACAAAGCCTTTCACAAGGGCCACTGAGAAGAGCTGGGGCAGACTTGGTTTCCTAGGGTCCAAGCTCTTGGATTTCTTCTGTCTTGAACTGGCAGTGAAGACAGTGATAGAGTGAGCTAAGACACACATAGAGAAGAGGAGGGTACCAATCCTTGTCATTACTCTAGGATGTTTACATAGGGGTATTTGTAAAGTATTGTGTTTTTTGTTTGCAGTGGATAAAAACCAGTGCATCTAACCAGCATGGGCTCCTTGGGTAGTCAGTGCTGTACAAAGACCCAGAAAGCATTCGTTTGCTCCCCAAAATACTCACAACTGCAGAAACAGACTGTCCCCTCATTACGCATCCAAAGCAAGTTGAAGAGAAGCTGAAATGGAAGCTGGAAGCTGGAACCTGGAGAAACAGCCGAGCGCTGAATAAGCAGCTGAAGGAAGTAATGTTCACATTCATCCTTGCTTTGGCTGAACTTGACTGCTAGCAAAATAGCTGTTTCAGACACTATAAATTGAAGCAAGAGGAGATGAAGGAAGCATTTAAGGAGGCCAGGAGAAGTTTGTCCTCCTCACTGTTGATATCAAATACTTCAGCATCTGACAGTCAAGCACACAGAACAAAGGTGAATGTATTGCAGCAAAGAGTTTTTTAACAAGCAGAGTTTGACCTGTATCCAGTTCATCATCTTCCTTTGAATTTATTAGCAGAACGTTATGGTATAGGAAACATATGAGCAGGGCCATTGATAATCTCCAGTCCTAGAAAAAGATGTGTGCTGGGCAGTCAATGATCCCTGCTAACCATCCACAGGCAGTGTTGCTGGCTGGTGTTTTTGCTTTTTTTTCATTGCTATGGCCACAGCTTCACATTTATTGGCATAACTTTCATGTCATTGAAAGAGGCTCTTTCATATAATATACTATTCCTGGACTAAACTAATTACTGCTGAATTTGAATGACTGCAATTGTTTTCACCTCAGTTTGTGCTATTAAGTTTAGCAATAATTAACATCTCTGTTCCTTAGGTTTCCTCCAGATGCCTGCTATTAAATTAACCAGTCTCCCATCTGGAACAGCATATCGTAACCTGTGCAGTGGCCATTTACTCTTGTGCTAAGACACTGTAGAAGCTGTCCCTTTATAGTGACAAAGCAATTGCCGGCGAGATGGCAATATCAAGCACTGGGTGGTGACACAAGAAATAAGCACTTCTTTTCCTGTTTCATTGTTAGCAGAATTTAACCTGTAAATCTATAATCTCTAACCTGTAAAGAGCTCTGTGGTAAGCAAGCTTCTTGAAGATAGCTGACACCTTTCCACAGTAGGTTTTTCCACACGTCAGAGGTATCTGATGCAGGCAGCAAATCCTGCCCTGCAAAGTGCCCCAAAGGTGGATCTGCCTTGAGGGGCAGGAGGGGCATTTCAGGACTCCTAATATAAGCCTTCCTCCCAGCTGCCTACTGGGAATCCCCTCCACTTCTGTTTCTGGGGACATAATCTGTAAACAAACTAGGCAAAATCTGGTTTCCGATTCTATATGCAAAATGGTCCTAAGCTTTTGTTGATGTTTTCCTTCAAGCAACTAAGAAGCTATACTTGCAAATGACCTATATACTAATAAGCTCTTCTGACTGCAAGAATGAGTTGGAATAAAGGAAAAAAAACCCAAAACAATCCTCTCCAAACATTTGTAAAACTTTTGTTTTAATGGTGATTTTGCATACAACTCTAGTGGCTAGTGGTAGATGAAAAAGAAACTGTTCTGCTAAGGAAATTTAGGTAATACCTGTACCATGCCTCTGTAAGGAAAATATCAAAGATGCCTTGGCAAGATCTTTCTTTCTGATCTCTTTATCTCTTCTTTTTTTATTTTTATTTTTATTTTTTTATCTTCTTTTCAGCTTTGCAACAGATCAGGACTTATGATTTAGAGAAATGGTCCCTTTTTACAACCACTCTGACACTTCCCAAAGCAATGTTGGATATCTTGAACAAACAGTGATCTTTAGGACAGCCAGCCTGTCTAGAAGGGAAACCTCCTTCTTTAAAAATGCTAAAGTTGATGCTACCTAATAGATTTCCTTCTTAATGAGAGGACACATTTGAATAAAATTTTGTATTTCTTAATTTGTCTTAAAAACACAATGTTCATTCTGGTTTCTCGTTACATTCCCTGTCATACTGAAATTAATGTTCTTTCTGCTGAAGCCTAACTTTTCCTGAAATTCTCAATCCTGTAATGAATCTGTCCTATGAAAAGACACAGAAACCCTCCTGTCAGCTTTAAGACAAGGCAGATGGAACTTCTTACAACAAAGCAAAGGAGAGCCCACTCAGCGACATGTGCTCATTGAATCTGACATCTCCAGGCTTGCAGAGTCTGGTTGCTGGGGGAAGAATTTTCTCTGTGGTGGCTCCAAACTTTCTGAATTGATTCCCTGAAAAATATGAGAAAGCACAAACTTGGCCACTTTTGGGAAGGGTTGTTGCAAAACTCTTCAGTGCATTAACCTTAACTTCAGGACATTTATGACAACAAGTTTGGATTGTCAGATCCTACAAGAGGAATTACTACTATAATCAATACTCTAACAGGCATTCAATGTTCTATTAGAATGCAGAATGATCTGTTTTGATCACTTAAAAAAAAATGAATAGTTTTTTCATTTCAATGTTTGAGCCATTAAAACAATGTCTTTATAAACAGAGATCTATCTATCCAGCAAACATCATCAGACAGAGCTCTATGAACACTCACATATTTCTGTTTGGGCATGAAAAGTTTAATAACAATAAAATCTAAAATGGTGTCCCTTGTCTTTTTCCTTAAGGGATTTTGTAATAGTTTCTTCCTTGGTGACCGCAAGTCAAATGTTTGAGGATTAAAAGGAAAGGTAACAACTGGTCTTTGCTGAGGACAAAAAGCAGGAGGGCAGTCCTTGCTTTTTAATTTTTGTGAGGTAAATGTCAATTTAGAAGGAGCATATATAAAAACATCTCGTCGTTACAATATAGACTTAAGAAAGGTTTAAAAGGCTACGTAAAACAATTATTTAAGACTAAGACTTATGCTTTCCATTAAATGCTTGTTGAGATCCCAAGTTGCATGGAAGCACTTCATGTCTTGATCTGAAAATAAGTGCTGACAACTCCTTGAACTGTCCTGCAGTCACCGCAGTGTCGTTTCTATGCGGGCACAACAGCACTCGTGGCATGTATGAGGCCCCTTGGGCTGAAAGGTGCTGTAGCTTTATGCCCTAAAATACAGTGAAACAACCCAGAGAATGGAAACGGCTGTGCTCTCAGGGTAGCCCTGAAGGAACCATGTCAGCTGTTTAACAACTAGTAATAATGGTCTTAACCGAGACGGCACTTTCATAACTGTAGCTAGTGAAAAGGCATTTCATGAGGAAGAGCCACATTTTACACAGAGCACCAAAATATTAAGTCCTGGAATTTGACTGAAGCATTTTTCTCTTACTGATATGCTTTGCTATGGAAGGCAGTGCTGCCAGAGTGCACACGATTTGCTGGCTATGGTTTATATTTACGCAATTCCTGCTTTGCCAAGAATCAAAATCATTGACTGTGTGGGGCCATTTGAATTAGTTTTTAGCTTCCTAATAGCTCTCTTAATCAAAACTTAATAAAAAGCCATACAAACATGAAGAGCTTTTTTGGTTCCAAGGGTGGGTTAGGCTAGTAGCACACTGAATATTAATTCCTGATACTGATCCAAGTTGCCAAAATTAACTCTGATGTATTAAGACATACAAAGAATGTATTTCTACGCTGGAATCCGTAGGAGCTGTAGATGCTTCAGAGTGCCACAGGATTTGGCTTGAAATTTTATTACAAAAAGCAGAAGGGAAAAGTGAGCCTTTTTCACAGCTACAGCTGCTGTAATTCAGTGATGGGAAGAACTGGAAGTGCAGAGAAAAAGACTGCTGAAATACCAGGTGTTAAAGCTCCTTTTAAGTTCATGCTGTAATAGTTTCTACCAAGACTCTCCTGGAAAACAGCAAAAACTCACTATGGTGATCCCAAATAAGATGAAAGATTAAAAAAGTCTGCTTGAAAATGCCAGCAGGAAAACATAAAGAAAACTCAAATATGTTGCTCCTTTTGCAGAGCTGTCAGTGTCACAAGGTCTTTCATATTCACTGGAAGTTGCTATCTCTGACTGCCACTCAGGACTTTCATTTCTGTTCAGGGGAAAGGGAAGAAATCAGAGAAATTTCAAAAATGAAAATGCTGTTTTGTGTTAGGGAGATGCAAGAGGGACAACGAATTCAAGAGGTCATCCAAAGTGGTGGTCAAGGTCTTAACATCAAGTCTTAACATCAATCTCTGTGAAGGTCATACTCTTCTTATTGTCCTGATTCACAATGTCAGAGTTGAGAGACTTAAACATCTAAATTCAGGCATACCTGCTTGAAAACGATCTGCTTTCCAGAGGCCCTGATGATCCGGTTCAGCCAACATGCAAGGTGGTATTTTGGTATGATCATCTTTGTCCTTATGTGCGACAACTGTGTCATATTTACTTGTTTAGGTGTTGCTAGTTCCAGCACTCTCTTCTCTGCTTACTCACAACTAGTCTTTTCAAATGCTCATACAATGGAATTTCCAAGACTTATGTGAGGGTGATTTTCCAAAGATTTAACAGATTTCATGATTTCATGGCATTTTGCATCGTAGCTACTACCAATTATGAGGAGAAAATAGAAAAAAGGTGAGATGAAAATTAGAATTACAGTGGCTGAAATCTGCTAAAGTGAACAAGGTAATAAACAGAGTTAGTGCCAAATATACATGCCAAATGTGCTCGAATATTATATGGCATTGAGGAGTTGGAAACTAAAATTACATCTGCCTGGAGGATGAAACTTCTGTAACCCATCATTGGCAACACCCAATGAGACTAATAACTTGTGAGTCTCACCCCAGCATCAGTGATAGCTTCATTATTTCTTTCCCCAGGCTGTATATTTCACCGTGTTTGGCTGAATACCTCAACACTTGAGATCACATCCTTTCCATTTTAAGATCCTTTTTCCCAGCAGAGAAAGAATTAAGACCTGAGCACTGGGATAAAAGATGAAAACTTTTGGCTACACATAGCTGAGAAGAGCCTAGCTGCCTGGCTGTGAGTGGAAATGTGGAAGACAAGGTACCCATTGACTTTACGCTTCTCCTGGGATCCTCATTGGGGGCGTTTGGGACAGTGCCCTACAGTACAGCGCCACCCGCTTCCCTTGCCTGGGCTGTGCTGCTTCCTCTGTCTGATTTCCCCACACAGAAAAGCAAAAGGTCTTTTTAGCTATTTTGCTATAAATGGCAGCTGAAGACTTATTTGATTATTTTATTTAGCAGTACACGTTTCCAGTTATACACAGTGTGCTGGAGCCTTGCACACACTGTGAGTAGGGGTTTTGTTGGTTTGTTATCCCACTCTTATTTTCTGTTGGTATGTATCAATGCAAAAGTGCCCTTTCACTGTTTTTTTTTCCATCTTTATGTATATCAAAATCAAATGCTTTCAGTGTAAGATTGCTCTTTGGACACAAAAAGCCAAATTCATGCTGGTTTCAGTGGAGGGAATTCCAGTGACTTCAATGGCCATATGTGTGCATGGGGGGTTCACAAAATTAAGCTGGCCCATTAACATCAGAAGCAATGTATTTTTTATTTCTACAGAGCTGGTTTTCACCCAGATGTTCTTTGGAGTAGTCCATGTATTTGCTTACAGTCTAGATGTATCTGACGATGTTGCTGTTGTTTCACTCTGTGAGCTTGGGCAAACTCACGCAGATTCTTCACACTCTTTGCTTCCCTTCTTTTTATTTCCTTAATGTACAGGAATGTGAAGAGAGCAATTGCTTTTAAAATTGTTAATTACTCCATTGATGGAGGTCATAAAAATCTGTTTGATAAGTGATAGCTTTTATATACAGCAATGTGAAATTTACATTTATTGTATATATTACTAACCTATTCAGTACAGAGGTATATAGAAATACAGGTAGTAGTATGTCAGACTAAATCCCACAGTGTTTCACCAAGCAATACTGCCATCCTTTCAGAAGAATGGAAATGTTATCAGTGTAAAACAATTACATTAATCCTGTATATTTTACCTGCTTGTTTCAAAAATTAAACAGAAATGGAAGTGTGAGGTTAAATTGCTCTGAAGCTTCAGATGACTTCGGATTCAAAGTTGAAAACTAATTTAAACTTTGCAATTACCCTTGCCTTAACAACTAGTCAAAAGGAAATGCCAGATACATTTCCACCTCTTCCCCTGTACGCATACAAAACATGTATTGTACACCTCAGTACCAGACAAGCAACTTGCAAACTTTTTTTTGATTGTTTATGTGAAGAAAGCTTGTCCAATATGGCTTTTTTTTCCTTTTTACATTTTGATTTTGGAACTCCATGGTGTTTACATTGTCATCCCGAGCATGATATTCCAGAAGAATGATATCATTATTTATACTTTGCCCTCAGAAATCTGTTTAATATAATTGTGACTTTTTTGGTTTAAAGTAAACATTAGCATTTGATGAAAGCTCAGTCCTCTACCTCCTCCCTTGGTAGCTGTTTGTTAAGGTCTGCTATAGAGCAGCAGTCAAATTAAGAAAGTGGTGTTATTTCAACAAAGCCAGAGACCTTCTTTTGCTTGTAAATATTAGTACATCCTGCAAGCACTGGTGAGTGCTGCCAGCCATCCTGTCACTTAAACAGAGTCAAGGCTGATGGAGGCCAAGTTTCTGTCAAGATCTGAAACTCAATGCATTAGCTCAGGGGCTCAGTGTAGACATGCATACATTTTTATTTTCACATCTACTCTTTTTATGTCAACAAACTTTATAGGTGCTGGTTTCTGTCACACTCCAAAATAATTAACCCTGAAAGAAACATTTTATTTAATGTTTTAAGAAGTCAGGATTTGGTAACAAGGTAAAAAAAGCCAGATCACGAGCTGACATCATGTAAAACAGCCAAGTGGCAGGACATTCAATAGATGGGTGGCCCAGAAAACCACAGAAAATGTATGTGCGTAACACCTAAATTAGGGCTATCACGAAGATTCAGATGTGTTCCAGACACACTCTCCCTTCAGACAAAACAGGTAGGATGAAATCATGAAAAAATATGGAGCAACAATAAGCAAGTAGTGATTTACAAGTGAGTTACTGTGTATATACATGGAGCTGTTGTTAATGTAAGTGATGGTTCATAAATATGCTACCAAGAATTGCTGAATTTAATTTACTTTCTGTGATCAAAGTAAGCATGCTTCTTCTGTTGGAAATAGCAAGAAAAAGATTGTATAACATAAATTAGGGGTAATTCCCTGTTCTTAGGGCTCCCCAGGTTTCAGGTACATTCAGCTCTCACAATACTTCATCTTTTCATTTTCTGCTTTCCTCTCAGTCCTCACTATCCCCCTAATTTTTTTTCTTCCTTTGCTCTTGAATTTGTACCTTGCACAGCATCAGAGACTTCTTTCTCCCCATCTACTGAATATTTCATTTCTTCTTTTTGAATTCTGACTCTGAGGCCTTTCTTGTTGATTGCTTCCCTTCTCTTATTAATTGGGAGCTTTTTTTACTTTTTATAGACAAAAAAACATTCCAACATTTTTTCAGGAATAACCCACAAAAATTGGTGGTATATGGGCTTGAAATCAATGTAAGTCCACAGTCTTGACTTTTACTCTGCAGTTTGAAAACTGTGAAAAGAAAGAGCCTCAGCTGACTTAGAGTTTTAATTTCCACCAAAAATATTTTTAAGTCCAGAAAAAACCCCACCACTTCATGTTTTTTATAAAATACATAGATCCTCACAAGGAGTTCGTGATAAAAAAAGAAACTATATTTGAACACACAGCAAACCCCCGCCCCAGACCCCAGAAGACAGTACATTGAATACCTGGTCTGTCTTGAATATAAGCCTGCATTGAGTGGAGAGAAAGAACATCACTCTGATGCAAAATGATGGCACGTTTAGAAACAAACTTTTCTAAATGTTTAACATCACCAGTTTTAGACCAACTGCTGAAGTTCTGAAGTTTGAATCAAAGCACTTCTGTTAATCTAGAGATATGTCCAGTAAAGCCCCAGTGTCTCCGAACTATCAGGAAAGCTTGCCCTTGCTTTTGTATGTTTACCATAATGCGTAGAAATAATCTCTGTGAGAAATATATTTGGAAAATTTGGAGAAAAACTTGGGATTTGGGAAGTGCTTTTTGGTATCCTAGGCCCAGTCCTTTCAAAGATATATGCTGAGGGCTTCTGCTCATGGGGTTGGGAGTGACTCATGAAAGTCAGAGAGACCAATCACACATGTGAAAGCTGGGCATGTGCAGAAGTGTTTGCAAGAACAAGGGTTGATAGCAAAGTCTAATAAAAAATAATGCTTTCCCATCTATTACAGATTTCTCCTAGGAACTGTGACTCACAGCTATCCCTTTTAAATTGCATAATTAACAGTGTGCTTCTAATTACCAGCTAATCAAATCAAGCCTTACCGCATGTAAACAGATTCTGGGACTTTTAATAAGGTCTTCAATGCATGGTCTCTCTTAGAATAGCAATTAGTCTGTTTTCTGTTCCCAGTGATAGGAGTTACAGTAGTATGGAATGAAACTGCATACGCGCTAATTCATAGATGAAAGTGCAGTTACTGGGAGGTGACCTTTGATGAGGCAAGGGGGAAGGACTTGGAGGCCTCCACTGAACAGAAGGGTGTGCTTTTACTTTCATGTCCTTCTTTGACTTGCTTTTTTTAATTGCAAACTCAGCTGTGGCACCTTCTGCTTTTCTAAATCTAAAGGAAGTATTCTCTGCATTGGTGTTATCAATGAGCCAAGAAACTGCCAGAGCCATTCACTGAGTGGCTAGAATATATGTCAAAAGTTACAAAAAAAACCCCAAATGCTGAGGTTTTTCCTAGCACAAAGGAACTGTAATCTGGTAATATAACTATCATGGAATACACTTTGAATATTTTCCTCTTTTCCTCATGCTTTCTGTGACAGTCAAATTTCTTTATATCTGCAAGGAAAGAACATGTTTTGTATTCCTGTCATATGTAGCTGATCTCTTTTGATAGTGAAAAAAAATGAACAAGGCTTTCTTTAGCAAATCACTCTTTCATAAACCCCTCAGATCAACACTCCCTCCTCTTTCCTTCCTTGGAAACAAAATCAGCCACCACTAACCTACGACGTATTCTCCGTTTCACAACTGTTTCCTCGTTTTTTTTTCTCTTCTCGTCTTCCTATGACAAATACTCCACAGTAGGCAGATTCCTGACCTGCAATACAGAATGTTGCTAAAACAAACATTGCTGTCAGATGCCCACATCAAATCCAATAAGCCATATCCAACTTCATGTTGACAGTTGCATTTTTTTCCTAATGCATATTTTAGCCTTGCTTGACCATCAACCATATGGCAGGTTTGTCCTGTGGGTAAGTTTATTATTAACAGCTTGCAGCTGGAGATACAATAACTACATGTAACTGTGACATTGCGCTAATTGATCAAGACATCTTCAAAACAAGATGCAGAAAGTGGCCATAGCAAACAGCTTCAGATTAATGTTTGGGGAGCATTAAGGCAAGCAAACACCACAGACATGCACAAAGTATCTTAGAAGCTGAAAGGGTTCTATGTGGGGCTTCAGTAAAAGGAATTAATTTCAAACAGACTTCTTTTGACTGGAAAAAGACATTATTTAAGCCAACGTTAAGCCTGCACACCAGAAGCTCAGACAATTAAATCACCGAATCTGCTGGGTGCCTTCAGTCCATATTTTCCCTTCTAATCCTGCTGTCATAGCAGAGGGTGGCTGAGGTTTAAGAACAGCATGTGTAACATTAATCCATCACTTTGCATTAAAGTTAGAGCGCTAGATTTTTGATAGGAGGGAGAAAAAACAACTGTATTAGGGGTTAGGTAGCAGTTAGTTGGCTACTGTTCAGAAGTAACTAGTAAATAAGCTGCAGAATATGAATTGCTTGCCTTGTGTGTGTCACCTGGTAAATTTATTTCTCAGATATTTTTGCCCAGCCTGATTAAATGATCTTGAACTGAATGGAACAAACCAAATGAATTCAGTGGTTTAGTGTTGTATCTTTTCTTTCTAAGCTGAAGTTGTCAAACTTAAAAAGGTGCTGTCAAGTGTAGAGCACTTGTCAAACGACCTGCAGACTCCGAGGTTTGAAAGAGAGAGCTCTCCAAACTCCTAATTTAATGAAGAGGTTAGGTAAAGCTTATGCAGGAATGATAAGTGCATGTGAGGAAGAAAATATGATGACTCCATGTAAAGTATCAGATAACTAGCACCAGGCTTGGGCTGGAGCCAAAATCAAAAGTGCTTTGTTGGCATGTCAAGACTGCAAAGCATATTTTGCAGATTCTGTGTCAGTTGAGCAGATTGGATAAAGCATGAGCAAAGTAGTCCCTGGTGCTCTCTTGGTTTAATGCTTGGAGTGAGGCGATCTGTAATCACAGCATGGAGAGTCTTCATGAAGAACATTTTATCTGCTATATTTAGGGTCTTGCTTTACAAATGCTGACAAAACAGACTTCAGTTTGCACTTGTTATTCCACTCTTTGCAGGTCCTTGGCAAACTTATTGTGTAAACAGGGCTTATGGTTTGTGCCCAAACTGCCATCCCTGTGCATAGCAATCTGGGTATTTCCATTTACAGTAGAATAGGTCCATTTTGGTTGCATGACATCTTTTCCCTTTCCTAGTTGGATGATGTAATTCTTGTAAACAGCTGGAGGGCCAGACTGAACTCATGGGCTATAGTTCTCCTTTAGATATGGAAAAGCCTGCAGAGCACTGGTATGTTCTTAATCTCTGCCAGATTAAAATTTCCATAAGGGAAATCTCAGTTTGGAAGGGTCATCACTGAATTTAACAGAGGTACAGCCTAAGAAGGCCTTCATTTGGATGAAATTTCCAATGCAGTTATGATTTTTTCAAAAGATACTCTTAAAGTTTGTCTGTACAAACTTCCTTGTAAAGGAAGCTGAAGTATGGGCATAGCTTGATTGCACACTGGATGCTACAGATGTCATAGTATTAGAAGAACAGTTCTACTAGAAAATTAGAATAATATAAAAGATGTTATAATGTTAGAAGAAGCCACACTGGCCATTCTTATTTATTTATATCACTATTTCTCCCCAACAGAAAGTTAGGGAAAGACAATGATCCAATGTATTCTAAGAGCTGTGGATCCTTATTGGTTCTGGTCTGTGGGTGCTTTGCATGCTTGAGTGCTCCTCTGGGGTCACACGCACATCTATGCATGAATACACATCCAAGCGCAGTGGTAAACATCTGAGATTTTGCATGGAGATATTTTTATTAACATCTTTGCACACAATTTTTATCCACTATAAACTTTCTCCAGGTCTTCACAAGCTCAGATGCTGAAAAAGCTTTCTTTAATTGAAAACCAGAAAAAATATTTGACAAAGGGACACATAAATCTCTAACCCATATGATACCAACCAAAAGTCTTGGTAAAGAACCGGGCAAGGAAAGCTCTAATGTATTTTTCTCCAAGGGAGGAATAAAGTACAATAGCATGCTTTTAAAAGCAATTATTATGATTTTCTTTTATTTCACTATTTTTACGCTGGAAAGGCATATTACTCAAGTAGTGTCACCACCTACTAAAACACGTGATTGGAACTAGGATTTTCTGGTGGAAGATTTGTGTGCAAAACTCCATGAAATCTGAGATTTTGCAGTGCAAAACTTCATGAAACCTGAGATTTTGCAGGGCAAAAGTTTAAATCCACCAATGTACTTGCAGGAGCCTCTGAAATATGCAAGTGTAACACTGAGGGTTGTCCTTACTCTGCCACAATTTATGGGATGAAGTTGCTTCAGCTGAAAGATTGTTGGAGTCTGGAGGGCTATGTAAGGACTATACTGCAAGTATGCATTACCAAGAAATGTCACAGTCCAGGAATATTTCTGCAAAGAAGCTTCATGACCATAAACAGATGTGGAAACATACAAGATGTGTTTTTTATAAAGAAAATAGACAATGGAGGAAAGAGAGAAAGGAAGAACCCCAATGCACTATTGGTTCTGGTCAATGAGTGAGACATTAATGCTCTTGGCAGGAGCAGGTGTATTTACAGATTTATAAAGATTAAACATCTGTATGCATTTTCCTGCATCTAACAGTCAGTATCAACTGCATCTGAGCATCTAGTCAGGGATGCTTCTGATAAGGAACAAAGCAAGGAATAAGGAGCTTGAACCACGGGTAATTGTTAGAAAGTCATCCAAGGGAAGTCTACATAGTCTGTCAAGGGTATCCCTAGCTGAGGGGTTTAAATTCCTCACCCACATCTCTGCTCTCTGAACATGCTTTGCTTTACTCAGCTGAAAAGCAGAGATGTGTGTTACAGAAGGACACTATTGCATCTGGATAGATGGAGTCCTCATTACTGCAGATGGGCAGAAATGTGGAAGTGGACATTGCTTTCATGGTGCTATTTAATACAGCCCATTGTGGGTCTCCGGGTGCTGTGAGGAGAGCAGGAACTGTCCCTGAGGTTCAGGATCAGACTCCAGCACCCACTGGCAAATTTCAGCCTTTCTAGCTGACTTTGAATGATTTGGGTGAATTATATGGTTCAAGGGGGCATATTATGTGATTTAAGGGGGAATATGGAATATTGTAGTCTTCTGTTGTGCTATTCCATAAAGCACAAATGCTCTAAAGCCAATCACAAGTCAGGGATCTGCAGGATGACCCACATCCAAGACATTCATTCCCATGAGACATTAACTTCCCCACGAGAGATAGGCAGGTAAAAGGGAGCTTCCACCATTACCTTCCAGTGACACTTCTCCATCACAACCCCTGGCATGGGTAGGGAGCTAGTAGATGAGACCCAGACTATGAATTACTTGCAGAAGCCCCAGGCTGAGCTCTACCTTTTTCTCACAGCTTCAGGGTCTTGCCACAGCTGGGTACCCTGCCTGTGAATTACAGAAAACAAAGGTGTGGATCTGTACAAAGTCCTGTCTAATTATGGTCAAGGGAAGACCATGCTAATAATTTTTGTAAACCCTGGTGGTTTAGAGATTTTGGTGGGAATTTCATATGCATCACCTTTCGCAAGTGTTGCCCCCAAGGTAGCAGATGTGCGAATGTACATGGGCTGGCAGCTCCCCCTATAAAATTACCTTCTATCAGACAATTATCAAGTGACATAATTTCCAGTAGGTTCAGCAGAAGCTCACGTTTGGTTCAGTCTATCTGGTTTGCAGCTGCTTTGGCTTCTATTTGATAAGTAGCCATCCAAGTGCCAGCTTTTTGGAGGGATGGGGTGGAATGACTGTTATCCACAGATGTTTTCCAAGAAAGTTGTTCACTCACTGTTAGTACACTTAGTGCCCCTGCTGCCTGCAGTTGTACACACCAGTGGAGATATTTTCCAAGCTGCTTTTAAAATAAAAATACCATTCTCAACTTTTGTCCCTGAAACAATAAGGGATAGATTCATCCAGACCAAATAGCCTAGCTGAACAGATGATGCTGTGGGAGAACTTTCTCGTGAGGTCAGAGACATGCCCTAGGATTTCTGCAAATCTTTGGATTTACTCACACCTAACTCTTGCAAAATGATGATGAACATCTGCATCTTGAAGGTGTTATATAGCTGCTAAGGAAGACACATAGCTTGGCCTCAGGCATCTGCTGCATGGTGCCCCAACTTCAACTGTGCCCACTGACTGTTTTTGATGCCTTAGTAGCCTCACTGCCAACGCATGACTGGACAGACATATATATTTTTTACCATAACTGTTATCTTACTTTTATTAGTCCTTGTTACTGGTAGTCCTTTCATGCAGGCTCCTTTTTCCTCTTGATATGAAAGAATAGAATGTTCACCTAAAAGTCTTCTTTCTTTCTGTTTTGGGATAATAAGAAATGATTTATCATGCTGATCATCTCCAGAAGACCTCTGACAAAAACATGCTTACATGTCTGTAGCTGCCAGTGTCAATAGTGTATTTGTCGCAGATCCACTTTGAAAGCCTTTGGCGGGATCCAGATGTTCTAGGAAAAACAAAATTTCGGCAAAAAATTGCGGTCTTGAGAGCAGTTTGACAGGAAAACAAGGTAGTATAATGTCATAACACAGCTCCCAGAATTTCTTTTGTCTTTTCTGCACTTTGTGTCAGGCTAGTGGAGAAATACAGTGCCATATTACACTCTAGACAAGCCATTTTCCTAGGACATATTCTACTTTTTCCACCATTTCTCACTTTTCCTGGAGCATT
Source organism: Psittacus erithacus (assembly GCA_009867235.2). Lineage (NCBI taxonomy): Eukaryota > Metazoa > Chordata > Aves > Psittaciformes > Psittacidae > Psittacus > Psittacus erithacus. The sequence continues at coordinate 61,288 of WYDI02029118.1, read as the reverse complement.
GCCTGTGGTGACTGCAGTTTCTACAGTTAGGGTATTGTCAGCCACGCTGCAGTAGCATCTGCTACATCTTAAATCCCTCTTGCATCTGTAAAGCTGTGAAATGGGCACTTAGGAGACTGTATTGACACAGAAACCGGTATCTATCTCTTTACTTAATAAATTTTCTATAAGACTGGAATTATTTAACATGACTGAATACAACAAAGGGTTACACAGAGACCTCTGAACCTTCAGGTTGTAGCCAACAAATCCAAATACAATTGCCTCTTGTGAAAGCTACCCTTGCACTTACAGAACAGACACTGTGAGGCAAACAGAAGCTCTACAGGAACCATCATCTAGCATCTAGTCATCAAATAATGGCATATTCATTCAGCTGGAGATCTGTTTGTGACTTCTTTTGAAGATCTCTGAACTTACTGCGAGGATTCTTTTGAGCTGTGCAAACCCACTGTGTGTCAGTGCAACTGCATGCAGCATGTTATCTAACGTACATAACTTGCTAGTTCCTAGTTTGCTTTTACTGAGCATCCAGTGAGGTTTAGTTTTACACAGAAAATTACATAAAATATAAATCACATACATACAAAAAAACAACTTGGATCAATTTTTTTTCTCTTTATGCGTCGTATTGCTCTTTTCCCTCCTCTTTTTTTCCCTCAAGTAAAATCTCACTAATTAGGTGTGAATGGATTTTGTTTTTAAGTAGACCCTCAAAATATAGCTAAAGAGCCAGAATAAAAAGATTTTGTCAGCTTCTTTCCACTAAAAGCAGCTTTTGCTTTGGCCTTTAATCACCAGGGGTGAATTTTAGGGCTTTAGGAAATTGTGCATAAACAGTCTGGCATGATGCTGTGTAAGAAGAGAGGACTTCTTTGGTTCATTGCAAAAATCACAGATAACAATCAGAGTCCCTGTCACTAGCATATTAGGACTGTGTGAAAGGTATGCAGACATACGAAATCAACATCTGCACTCCCATTTACACATCTCTACACATACATGCAGCAGGTAGACAATGAACGGTTTAATCCTGCCTAGGTGAGCAATTCATATGTGGCTACATTGGAAATACCAGTCAAGGTGTAGGGCTGGTGCCAGGAATTATGTATAAGTGCTTTCAAGCCCTTCACAGAGCAGAAAATAGTAACCAAAATAACCTACGCTCATTACAGAGAAGGGGCCATGAGGCAATGTCCCGTCTGCTTGTGGTTAAACCTGCCACTGCTGTTATTACTATTATTATTTTTCAGAAAGGCTAAGCATGACTAAAACCTGACTGTCACAAACTCGAGAAGCATAAGGGGCAACTATTCAATGATCCTTTCAGCCAGAAAAAACAAGTAAACCACCTCCAAATATTTTGGAGACTTGAGTTTTTTTGATTTTTCTTGTGAGCGAAATTTTTGAAGCAAAGGAAATATCCTTCTAATTATCTGATTTACCTTGGGGCATTTGACTTTCCATTATGTGATGGGGTCACAGGTTTTCCCTTAAAAAAATAAAACAGAAAAATAAAATTGAAGAGTTGAGGGAAAAATGACTTTGTGTACAGTCCATTAATTTCTATGGGCTCTGAGCACACACCCCTTCCCCTTATACAAACAGAAGAACTTTTATGCCGTATCACAGCGGACAAGCCTAGAACTTGTAACAACACTGAGTCTTTCAACCGCTTGTGTGACTTAATGTAAAATTGCCTCTTAAAACAAATACGCTTCCCCCCTCCTTTTCCTTCTCAGGAGTTGAACCATTCTGCCCCTTTTGCATTTCATCACTGTGCTATTATACATCCCACCTCCCACCAGCAACACCACCCCCTCCATGCAAGTGGCTAATGAAAATCCCAGACTCCTTCCTTAGTGGTTATCAGATTCATATTTCTTTGGGTTAGACTATTATTCTAAACTTAAAATTCAGTGTCAAGCTTTGCTTCTGGGTTTTTTTGCTGGCAGTTTTATAGCTTGACCAAACTTCACGTTGGATAGTGTTTTGGTTGGCTGCCATATTTATCCTGGCTGTTAATCAGGATTTTTGCTGGTTTCGAGTAGGGGCAAGGTGGAAGGAGCGGTTATGGTTTCGCTCTGTTAACAGAAGTGCCCATGCTTACTGTCAGGAGCAAGTGTCTGTACTTTGTAACTACAAATTCCTTAATGACGTGTTACATTTCAAAGCCAAGTTGGTCTTGGGAGAAACCTAAACTGATAAACAAGAACAACCACCCCCCACCCAGACCTTTAGTCTCCCACGAGCTCTTTTTAATGCTGCTATTATTTATTCTCAAATAATGTTTTTCTCTGCTTTTAATAATAATAATGCATAAAAATATTTTCATTCATTTTCCGTATATGTGGCTTTGCTGAATGAATTTCTGAGTAGTCATATACTGGAGCAATTCCATGTGTAACTTTATTAGTCAATGAAGAAAGCAACAGCATTAATTTGAAAAGAAGCCCTCCTACTGAACATAAATACATGTTTTTGAGGGGAATGGGGAAAGCCTTTCCTAAATTTTCTATTCTGCAGTAGCCTGCTCTCCTGTGACTTCTGTGAAGGAGCATTGCACACCTTTTCTTCACCAGGTATTAACCGAATCAGGATATATTTAACTACTCATAGCCCCTTTTTCTTCTGACTGGCTCCATCCTATGTTTCCCAGATATTTCTCCTACAGCTTCTGCAGTTTCTCAGTGTGGATCTCTGCATCTCCACCATGTCAGGGACTGACAGCACCAGGGAGAAAGGCAGAGGAGCCAGAAAGGCCAAACACGTAGCTACCTGTCCTCCAGGTGCCTCTCTGGTGCACACCCTGATGCAGAGTACCCTGGATGTATTGGTAGGTAGGGTGCACTGGTGAATTTTGTGTCCCTCACTGCCCCTTCACAGCGCTTCTGCCATGGGTCTCCCACAGTGTTCCCTCATGGCTTCCTAGCAGTGCAGTAGCTGTGGGCTTTGCCATCCTAAGGATAAGTTGCTGAGAGGAGGAAGGGAAGCAGTGGAGCTGAGATGGAGGTCCTAAGGTGGGACAGCCAGGCTGAGCAATCAGGAGAGATGTGGGAGGATCATTTCTATTCCTGACAATTGAATGTCCCCTTCTCCTTCTGCCCTGGCAGTAACCACTTAGCTGCTGTTCCCAGTCCTTCTCTGCTCTTCCATCATCAGGAGACATGTGGGGAAACCATGACTATTTTATTGGGTATATCCTGTTTTGGCTGTACCTACAGTCAGTCCTGGCCTCTGCCAGGTTTCTGCATGATTTAGAGCATGTAGATGCTCCGCTTCACTTGCAAAGCTTTTATTCTGGAAGATCCTCCTAAGCCTTTACCATGACAGATCCAAAGGCAGATTGGATGCTGTCTCAATCCAGTTTTGAATTACACCTTGAGATGCAACTAGTCAGAGAAGAGCAACAAGCTGGCAACCACCAGCTGCACAACCAAGGATCCCAGGACTACAGGGGAAGGGATGGTGCTGGCCTCCAGGGTCCCTCGTGGCCGGCCACAGTCTCTGCAGTGCTCCCAGGTCAGTGGGATTTTCTCTGCCCATCCTGAGCCATGTCTCTCCCTGTAGCTGGGAGGAGGAGGTGAGTAGTGGCATGGGGCAGTGGAAGGGATGAAGGCTTGTGGAGGAGGTGCTCCAGGGAAGTCCATGTGGTTGAGCAGGACCAATATTTCACTTCTACCCTCATTTTTGGCTTGCCTTTGGGTCAGATGGTGAAACACAGACTCCTGCCTGGTCTGCTCATTTGTAAGAGCCCCATAAGTGGTATACACCATGCTTTCCTCCTCCCCAGGCTGCAGTCTCGCAATGTCCCTGTCTACAGATTTAGTGCCTGTGAATCAGCCCTAAGCCTGACCTGAGCTGACCACCCACTCTGAAGGTGTTTATATTTTCAACCCCAGGCATCTTAGTAATGGCTTTCTGGCAGGCTATGGCTTGCTTCAGGGGGGCAGCTCTTCATGTAGGATTGAGCAAGTGACTGACCACCAGTTCAGTGATGTCTGCCTTCATTCCTGTGATTTAATCACAAGTGGATGAGCTTCCATCTGTTCAAGCAAGAGACATAAACTCCATTCACCCTCCTCTTCCCAGAATTATTCCTATAAGTGACTCAATGTTTCAGGAAAAGAAGCATTTCTCTTTAATAGTGGTAATTTTTTGTTTAATGTGAACTAATGAAAAACTAGGAGGGCACACTAATCTAATGTCTTTTTCATTTGTATTATGTGAAGCAATTACTGAGGCAATAAAATATCAACTAAAGGAAAAAAAGAAATGTTTGATTTCATAATTAAGTGCAGAGACATATCTGTAATAAAACCTGTGAAACATTTGTTATATCATACTGAAAATAGTGTTGCCTGGACAGCTTGCAAGTTCCAGGGCTTCATCTTTTCACTGCCACAAACAACCCTGGAATTTAGTAGTGTATTCCAAGGGATATTTTTCATTTTTGTTTGCTTGGCTATGGTAGAATTAAAAATCTCATTTAATCACTGCTATTGAAGTCGATTGTTATATTAGGCATCAGCTCCCCAGTATGGAAGTACTTTCTCTTTACTGTCATTTAGAAAAGGGCAGATAACCAGCGATGCAATGTTATCCTTCTGAAATTACCCTGCTAACTTTACAGGGAATTTTGTCTTTGATTCTCCAGGACTCAATAGGGCCTTTCACTCAGGAGATCCAAGGTCTAAACTGAGATCAGACAGGAAGATAAGAAGCCAAACCTTGTCATCTTCCGCCACACAAGTTCTGTGTAACTCCAAGCAGAATTACCAGGCTGCTGATAACATTCACATTCTGACTCCTAATAATACCCTGACTCTCCACTTTATTGTAATTATTCTTGATCCCTTAAATGTAAAATCCCTTTTCCAAATGTTCACTTAAGTGGCTACTATTAAGTCTTTATCAGTTCTGGGCATTTCAGCCTCTTGTAGGCAGAATTTTCTCGATCTGACAGAATAAGAAATGCATTTACATGGCCTTAGCTCTTAAATTGTCCCTTTCAATTAATGCCCCATCATGGAGCAATCTGGAAACCATTACTCAGTAACTCTTCATTATAATTGCTTGCAGCTGAATATCCAGGCCTTGGTAATATAAGAATAAAAGAAAACTCAGTTAGTAACAAGTGCAATTGATTCCATTCAGAATTCCCCTGGTGCTTTGCCATGTTTGGCCTGCATGAGAGGAAACAAGAGGATTTTTTTTCCTTTTTTTTTTGTCCTTTCAGGGCCAGGAAATGAATTGGCAGACACAAGATGGTCTGTGCGCTGCTTGCCTTCATTTTTCAGCTGGTCCTTGTTAAAAATGAGACGGTGGGGCTCCTACTTCTTTTTTTTATTAAGTAGAGGGCTTTTCTAGTAACAGATAAAACTGCAATACCTCAATTTGCTTCATGCTAACAGCAACCAGGAATGGTCACCTCCTGTGCTTTTCATAATCAGATTGAAACTTTCTTCACTTAATTCCAGGATTCCTTGCTAGATTATTCTCCTCCTCGATCCCAACTTTATGACTACTCAAGCAACTCTGAAAGTCAATCTTTTCTGTCTTCCTCTCCCTCAGCCATCTGATAACACCTAAACATGAACATGGGGGTCAGCTGGGCCTAACTATATGCCTGCCTTGTCCACTTCATGGAGGTGAGTCCAAGGGCCATAAATGTGAATGAAGTGATGGAAACTTCACACTACGTCGCATTAGCTTTGGAAGAATTCAAATGATTCCCTTCAGATAACATCCTGGCTTTCAGAGATGTGGTACTGACATTTTACTGTGCGCCTACTCCCCGGGTGGGCTGTTTCCCATCAGCTTATCAGAGTGTGTCTGGACTCCTGTGAGAATTCAGACCCTGCAGTTCCTCAGCCCCATGGTTACTCCAGAGATACAAAATCTTTGCAGCCACAGCAAATGCCAGATACTTGTTAAAACAGGGTAGCTTTCTAAATATGTAAAACAGAAAAGAAGATTAGTAACCATTTCTGAGCCTCCAGGCCATAGTAAGGGGGTTTAATAGCTATTCAACATGGTACAGGATAAAGTTCAGCTCTGGTGCTTCGCTTTTGTTTGCAGGTTGTATTTCAAGTCCAGTCAGGACTAGACATTTCCATCAACCCCTCCACAAAGCTGTTTAACCCACAGAGCCAGTAGTGTCCAGCAACAATAATGATTGTTGGTAGGAGATCCCACCTACTGCTCCAGGCAGAAAAGAGTTCCTGGCATCCAGAGCACCTCATCCCCATGTCTGCACTTTGGTTGGGAGCTACTGCTTCCATGATCATCTCACAGTGCTGTGATACAAATAACATGTGCAGTTAATAAGGTGTTGGGCTCGTTCTGGTACACTCAGGAGGTCTGGATTTCCCAAGTGTACCCCCCTGAAGGTGGCTCCCAACAAGTGATGGTGACATACCTGGTGAAGATGCTGTATGTGCACACTGGCCATCCAGGCTGGTGAGTGATGTGCAGCAACACAGCTGTATTTTCTCTTCAGCACAGGGAAAGGCTGACAGTGCTGCACATCAAGACCTGACACTATGGTACCACCCAGCAGCAAACAGTGTGAACAGATGGTTGTCACCCTTGCACTGGCAGCTGCCAGAACTGCTTTAGAGATGGAGGCAGCATCAACAGTAAAGCAAGGCAGCCAAATGATCTCCATCTGACTCCTCAAGTTGCTGCAGAAGAGATGCATGTAGCTAAAAATTCTCAATTTCGGTAAAGCAGATGGAAAATAGAATTTTTGCAGTTTTTAATTAAATAGAATTCTAACTAATAATTTGAACTTTTCTTTTTTAAAGTGCTTGTGGAAAACCAAAGGGATTGGGGTTTTTTTTCCACAGCAGGGAAACTGTCATTCTGGAAAGCTGTTTTTGCTAAGAAGTTGGCAAAATTTCTTTGTAAAATATAGATTTTCTTTCTTTCTTTCTTTTTGCCCCCTTGCTTTGAACAGATGCATGGAAATGAATGATTTTCCTTGCAAGGTAAAAGTATTATTTTTTCCCTTACAGACTTCACTGCTGCTGTAGGCCTGACTGCAGCTCAGTATTATGATTTCACAGGGGTTTTCTGGATGCTTCTTCAGAAGCGTTGACAGTTAGATAGATGGGCTAATTTGGGAATAGACTTCCCTGGAAATCCTTTGGATTCTGTGAGGTCCAAAGCTCTCCTCAGAAGCTTCCCATGTACACAGGAGGTTCTAAACCTACTTACTCCTTACAGCAATATTGTACTTCTCAGGACTTCACCGTGTAGGTCCATACATACCTGGTGGAAAAAAAGCCTGACACCTGTGGGAGGTCCAACACCATGGCACTACACAGATGATACTCCATTTTGTGCTCCCCATCATTCAATTTTGGTGGTGTGCCTGTGGTTAATATCTCACTGCACGTTCAAGGCTCATTGTGACAGTACGTGAGGAAGTCAAAGGTGAAAAAAACCCCACTTTTTCCATCTATAAGAAAAGGCTGTAAGGTCAACACTCCGATGTGTAAGAGTTAGAGGGCAACTTAACACAGAGGAATCAAGCTTTTCCTGAAAGGAGCTTTTCAAGCAAAAGGTTCTGATGCCTAAGGATGCACAAACATCAGAGGCAGTAGGTGAGTCTGATACAAATTACTTGGTCATATGCACAAGCTCAAAAATGTCTCATTTCCTTTGTGAATTTCACCGGGAAACTAAGAACTATACATCTGAGCAGTGTTTGTAGGACTGGTTTGTAATGAAGTGTAAATCAAACCCATGTCACTCTTTGTGCTATAAAAGCTGTAGCCTGATAATTTTTGTATCCATGAAAGCTGTACAAGATAAGATTGCTCTAGAAATAGTGTCTATAAACAAAAGTAATGCTAGGGTTAACCATAAACATCAAATCACTCCCAAGACATCACTGGCTGTAATCTTTGGTGGTTTCATACATCATCTTGAGCCATGCTGGAATAAAATGTTCTCTCTCAGAGCCAGTTTATCATCTGCTCCAGGTGTAGGTTGCACAGGGCTGCCCTTCATGTACTTGCTTCTCTACACCAAACCTCCATTCTGTAATCACATTGCTACTGGGGATGAGTAACGTACTGTCTAACACTGCCCTCAGTTCTTCAAAGTGGAACAGCTAAAACTTGGGGAAGGAAAAATATCTTGTTTGAAACTTGGGGAAGGAGTCAAACTCTTGTTTGAAAATATTGTTGGTTTTTTTTGTATGTTTGTCGGTTTTTGTTTTTTTTTTTTTAATTATTATGTAATTAACAGCTCCTTTCCAATGAGATTGAAAAAAAGTTTTTAGAGTCCTTTCCCAATTTTATTGTTAGCCCCACCCCCTGAATATGAAGTTCGAGCTCATCTGTTTGTGGGGCAAACCACCCAAAAGCTCAGATGTGTATGCTACTCTGAAACAACCCAACTCACATCCGTTGATAATGGAAAACTGCACAAGATGCCTTGGAGAGGTCAGAACCCTTATGTATGTACGTGGATGTCTATACAACAATTTCTTACATCAAAACCAATAAAAATGTCTTTTCTCTTGTTATTTTTGTGCTGCTCTATTGATCTTGGTCAGAAGTAGCTGGCGCAGGAACATCCCTTATTAGACTGGCCCATTGGTTTTGATCATGTTCCTCCCAGTGACAAGCCCTAGCCGCGGTAATGATGCCATGGAAGAGCTCCATTAACTTAGGTCATTGAGGCTTGAACTTTTCAACGTCTTGCCCCACTCCTGTCTCTCTGCACTATTTGTGAGGGTTTGGACACTGCTAGTTTATTACACAAGGATGATAAATGGTTTGTTTTGAAGTTTGCTTGGAAAGCTTTAGTACAGGCGTGGAGCAGAAGTTCAGATGTATCTTGTCTTTCCACTCCCTCCATTTGTCCTCAGCTACAGGGACTTAGGGTATGAGAGGCCATGGCTCAGATCCTTCCTCTTGTATCTGTATAAATTATCCTGCAAACCAATACACTTTTTATGGATGTGATTAAGAAATGCTATAGCTCAGCATTTAATCTTCTTTCCTATGTCCTGAATAGGCAGATGTGGGCCTGAGCAGTACATTCCTGTACTGGTTGTGAAAGCCTTCTCCACACTTATTTGCATAGTTATTGCATGTAAATGGCTACCTCCCATTTTCTGCCCAATTCTGCAAATGTCACTGAAATACATTTCTGAAGCTAGCTCCTCCTTCCCACATTCTCTTTGCTTTTACTACAAAAGGCCTGAAAAAAAATTTCTTTGATGTAAAACATTTTTCGATTTGTTGAAGAAGGAAATATTTGCCATTACAGATCTAAAATAAACTAATTCGCTCTTTTCAGTTCAGCCACCAAATTAAAAACAATTGATGATTTTCACAGCTCTTGTGAAAACCATGCTCTCTGCAGCAGCTCATGTCAATTTCCATGGCAATACTGTACATTAATATGCTTTATGAGTACAGCCTCACACTGCAATGTAGGACACTTTTACAATGATCCCCGACGACATCGCATGCGGCTGTAGCAAACAATGAATCTAATGCTGCACTTGTAAAAGATTTATGATTCAGAGAGCAGAAGATAAATGATTCCAGTCCCTGGATGCTTTAAGAGTAAGTTCCTTTAGCTCATATGGTTAAAATTGATCTTTCCATTGTCTCTTGTATGGAATGACCAAAACTAATGATGTTAAGTAATCAATATGAAAAGCCGTGCATAAGGAATTAAACCAAGAAATAATGGATTGCTGTGTCAAAGGCCTCCAGACAGTAAGAAATCGGTGCTGACTGAACATGTCAAAGACACATCCAGACCTTCAAGTATTTCACTTCAGCCTGTACCCACACCTAGAACAAAGGATCATCTTTTCATTCAGAAACAAATACATGAAGGAGACAAGCCAAAAATCATATTGCATTGTCAGATACAGGGCCTCCTTATAACCTGCAACCTTAGAGAGTTATCAGTACTCAGATAACCTGCAAAGGAGCAGAGGAAGGACTTGAAGGCCAAGGAAGGGAATGGAAAGGGAGATAGAATAAAAATCCTTTGTATATTATCCACAGTCCTAGATAATATGCAGCGCCTCTCAATTTCTTCATTTGCTTTGTAGAGTTCCTTTGGAATACACATGTGAAAATGTAGCACTAAAACTTAAGTACTAAGATCCATTGAACCTGGTTTCCAGTGGCTGTGTAGTTTATGTTTGGAATCTTTGCTGCCTAACAAGCTATGAGGCTTTTCTTTAGTTATAGCTGGGGAATTCATGATTATGTTCTCCTTGTGGCTTAGCTAACATCTAGTACCTATGAGTTTGTGTGGTTGCGCTCATTGGCAGCCTTTCTGCCAGCATAGGAACCGCTGGGATCTGTCTCCTTTACATGGCTGCTTATTGAAATTTGCAGTATTTCGCATCTTTGAGACCCCTATTGCTCTGTCGTATTTAGTTAAAATCTGTTGCTAAATTCATGGAGGAAAGGGAGAGAGAAGGCACTGACACATGGATGCTCTGGTATTGTGCATCATTGCACAGATCTCATTTTCTTAGGAAATCAGAGGACAGTTGCTAAGTTTCAATCCCTTCTTTGGGAGTTTAAAAATAGCTGTAGTGATGTTCCTCGGACAAGGCTTGAAAAGCATGTTGGCTGAAGCCTGCCTCATGCAGCAGACGAGTGTTAACCTGCAGGTGTTAACCTGCTCAATAGCCACAGCAGGTGGTCGGAGATCTTATGGACAGACAGCATCATTTCTGTCCCCTCTCCTTCCCATCTAAAATGACAGCCAGCATAGAGAAATTGCTCATTCCTGCTCTGAAATATGCAGAAACATTATACTGTTCTGAACACACTGGTTGCTGCTGCATACCTCTTGCTGTTTACTCTCCCTAATTTTTTCACACATCATGCTACTTTCAGAACTTTCATTTGTCTCTTGCATATTTTCTCTTCGTTATTTTTTTTACAGCCCTTTCCACACTTCTGAAATAGAGATTGTCTGTTGCATCTGTTCAAAGTCATCTAATGAGACTCGATCTTGAAGCAGAGTGGGATTGAAGTTACTGAGTGATTCCCCACTTCCTAATCTGTCTGGCTGGAGAGAGAAAGATGGGAAAAAAGAGGGAAAGGTGGGATGTAGAATCATTTTTAAAATTCTTCTTTGCTCCTTTGAGTATTAGAGTGTAGAAAAAGGTTTCATTTCCACTTGAATATTCCAGGCAGGATTTCTATGATATCTCCCATGAGTCCCATCAGTTAACGTATGAGCAGAGGTTTGAAGATGAGCTGGCGCAGTCTTTTTTCCACCAGGAGTATGCATTTCTGTGGATGACAATGTGGGACCATCCCTGCTAAAGAATATACCATTCTTTTCCCGAACTGTTATACTGAGGAGATAGGCTGAGTCCAGTGCCTAGCCCCTGGGGTCTGGGTAGCCATGTGATGCTGGAAAGTCAAAGACTTGCAACCTGAGAGAGATCAGCTTTGCTTCCAGATTGTGAACTCCCAGAGCAGAAATTCCTCAAGGCTATTCTAGAAGATGGAGTAACTAACTTTTAAGGGGTTTCAGCTCTGAAGACCTTCACCTAGGGATCCTGGCAATGACAAGCTCACTTCATGCCCACAACTTATTTTAGTAGTTGACGTGCATCTAACCTCCAGACATAGCTTAATAACTCAGAGGCAGGGAGAAAACACATTGAAGCAGATGCACTTATATGAAGACTAGCTTGCTCCTGGGATGAGCATGTGCATTATAAAGGAGCCTGCCTCTAGGGTCTGGTGGCCCCAGGCTACATCAACAGCTGGTGGGAATCAAAAGGGTCTTCAGGTCTCAAAAGATCTTCAGGTCTCTCCCTTTCTTGTCATCCACAGCATATCTTTTTTTCCCTGTGGATGACTGAGGGTTGCCCACCAATGCCAGAGGGAATAACTCCATCCCAGAGGTGGAAGGCAGGAAAGCAAGAGAAATGCCTCTGGGGTCTCAGTACAAAGTGAAGGATGAAAAAGAAGGTACTGTGGCCTTTTAGCCCGGGCTGTGCTGGTCCCTCTGAGGTCCTGGGTTTTGTTGCCTGCAAGTCGTGGCACTGTACTCCTGGTCCCCCAAATCCACGCCTCACCTATTCACAAGGAAGGACTTCAATGCTTTATCTTCTACCTCAATGTTCTTTTCTTGCCTCCGTATATCTCATGATATTGATTTTAGCCCCAGTCTTGCTCCATTTAACACAGTGTTAGAGGTTCAGACCTTAAATATTTATTCACTTAATGTAGCCAAATGCAGCCAATAACAATTAAAAGCCTGACCTCTAACACCCCGCCAAAGCAACTGGCCAAAGTTAGAGGCTCATCATCACATGAGAAATCTGAGGTAATTAGACCCCCTTCAGCCTCTGCTTCCCTTCCCGCCCCCCCCAATACTCTGTAAAATAATACTGTGTCACTAAATTAGACCTCATTACCTATTGAGTCACTCGATCCAGACCTCCCTTACATAGTAATGAGTACTGATTTATTGTGATCATTATTTGGGCATTACAGGTCACTAAATAACATGATCTGCCCACACATGTCTTCTGAGCTAATAAATATCCTTATAGGAAATATTTTTGAGTGAACTAGCCTTCAGGTTGGTTCAGTAACTTAAGTCACATTAATTTTCTTAATGCATGTAGCGCTTTGATAGGAAAGCCGCAGGGATGGAGGCAGAAAGGGAGGCACAGAAAAATCTTCAAACACAGCTTTTCTCAGGCTGGGGTTTCTGAATGGAAACTGGAGAAGTGGTACAAAGCGAGGTTGGTGGGGAAGATCAGAAATAACCTTAGAAAAAGTATATTTAAAATCAACCAGCCTCCCTAGGGCTTGATGCAAACCTCAGTGAAGTAATGGAAAGATTCCCATTGAGCTTAATGGACCTTGAACCACATCCAGGTGTGCTTGCAAGTATAAGTGTATGTATATCATTTTTGCATACCCATACACTACTAAATATTTATTGAAAATCCTAGAGTAAATTAATTAAAAAATTTGCTCCCGGTTCCATGTGAGATTGGAGTTTCTGGAATTTTACACCATCTCTCTTACTAGCGTAGCTATTGTACAAAACTGGGGAAGACTCAAATTTGGCAGAGCAGAAATATTGTTTGTTAAATTTGTCTACATGAAATCTTCAAAGGACCCATCAATTTCAGCTAAAAGGTGAACAAAGCAAGCCCATGGGTTTTTCTGAAATACGTGGGTATATTTCCAAAAGAGACAATGTGAGATTAAAAAAGGAGGAAAAAGAAAAAAAAAAAAGATTTATAATTCAAGAAAGATAAAGAAGAAAGGGATTAAAACCCCACTCTGCTAGCCATCACACAAAATGTTTTATTGGATTACTCCTAGCAAACCCTATAATACATTTTCATTATTTATAGAAATAATTCTGTATTAGTTTGCCATAAAAAATTGGGCTGGACCGTTTTAAAAATTACAGAAATTAGATGAAATCAGGCTCTTTGAATTATCCATGAGCATCGGGTTAATATAATCAATACTTCAGCCATTACAGGTTGACGTTACATCTCGAGACAATTTTCAAACTTAATAAGATTAGAAATAATAAACTGGTATTATTTCTTTGTGAATTGGGGCCTCTGACCTAGTAATTTAATGGCTTCATTATTACAGCCACGGAATGCAGAAAGACCCAGCATGCTCCGTATTATCACAACTGTGCTTTGTCCAAATTATGTGACTTTAAAAAACGCAAAATAAAAACTTACCAAACCATTTCAAGGAGAAGTGGTGGCCATTTTTCACTAGACATGGGTTGATACACCAGATCATATTTGTGATTTTATTTTCAGTCCATTGCACTGCAATAGCATAGCGTGTATGCTTTCGCATTTAGAAAAGAAGGAAGAAAAGCTTCCTTTGCATATTTTTGGAATGACAATACTGGCAAAGCTTTCAGTGCTTTGTGCTCCTGCTGTTTTATGGTGGCTGCTGCTCAGACATGTTTACTTTGTGATGGGAAGGAAAAATAGTTTCTTGGTCATAGAAACAGGGGCCCAAGTCTGGTTTTACCACAGCCATCTTCATCATAGCAGCTGAATGCAGGCCCAGTGGAGGTCAGGACACCTTGGGCTTCTGGTGCCAGGATGCCCAGGATTTCACTCTTCCACTTCTGATCTAGAGAGCGGGAACTTGGTACAGAATTTCCTTTCTTCTGCTATATGAATGACTGTCTTGTCTATTCATGTATCATGTCCAGAACAGATTCCATTTGCCACATGCAGCTCTGAGCACCAGAGACTACTGATGCCAGCTAATGCCTTGCCAGGATGCAAATAAGAGCTGCTGCAAGCCTCATGTGGTAAGGCATGATACTTCTATTGCAAAGCTTAAGTGAAATGTCGATAACTCAGCATAGGAAACATGTAGAACACCCTTGGATATGATGGTGTGCACAAGGGAAATGCTGCCCCAGAGTGCACAAAAGCTTCAAAGAATAACCCAGGCCAGGGACTGGGGTACTCACAGTAGGTAAGGCTGCTTTTCAGGATGCAGAATATACAACAGGGTACAGCTCTTCTTCAGAAACAGCACACAGATGATGAAATCCTTCTGTCTCCTTCCCTTTTCTCCTCCTTGTGCAAGATACACTTCAATCCTACCTGCTAGAATATAGTCCTGCTTTAGTGTACATCTGCAGTGCAGAGATTAAGGCAAACAGCATTTATTTTGTTCCTTATTTTCTCTCCACACCATTTCTAACTCACAGCGTTTTAGAAAAATAGAAGAGCTTATTCAGAAGAATGCCAATTCAGTTATCTCTACCTGCAAGAGATCCCCACGTGGTCATTTCTAAATCTCTGGGGTAAGCCCATTCACATACACACATCTGTTACAGAAAATACTTTTGGTAAGCTTTAAAGGAAACATAACCCAGGATGATAAAACATCAAGGAAAACAGGAGACTCAGCCAAACAATCACCCCCCTGAACTTCTGCTTGAGAGATGTCTGCTGTTAGTTGCAGTTGCATTTCTGTGGCTCGGCATTCATTTTTAGTCGGCAGGTTTGCAAGAGCAAGGGAGTGAGAACTAGAATGTGCTGAATACTGTTCTTTTATCACTGGTTAAGATTGAGAGAGACGTCTCCGAACTCCTGCTTGGAAGTGAAAGGAAAGAGGGTTATGGCAAAGTTAGCTGTGTTTGAGAGCTAAAGCCATGATTTTTAATAGTGTTCTGAAATAATCTAATTTGGTTTAATTTCAAACCTAGCAACACTAGTCACAGACTGGCACACGTATAATAATGGATGCTCCACAGATGCACCATGCTCCCAGACCACTGCATTACCTTAATTCCAGAACTGGGAAAAATTAATCCTTGTGGGGTTTGCTTAAGAACCCTCAATACTGTAGCTATTGGGGGAGCAAAGGAATGCAGCATTCCTGCATCTTGGCAGGGAGAGCCAATGCACATGATTCCCATTTCATCTGCTGTGCAATTTCTGTGCCATCACAAGCCAGCTGGTCTTTGATGTCCTTCACTAACGAAAGGTAGCATGGGTCAGGAGAGGGCAGTGGTCTCAGATACGTAATGAGAAGTTCTTAATTGGCAGTGGCTTTACTCAACTGCATAATCACTTGATTAGGTTTTTTCTTTGCTTTTAATAGAGTAAAAGGTATTTCACTGTTGCAATAAAACAGCATTTTGATGGTGAAAACACTTTTTTAAGTAGTCAGAAAATCATAAGATATATGCCTGTATAAATACATTTATATATATAGAAAAAATATTTGCTTTCAGCATGGAATTAACCCCAAGATAGGAGGCATATATACAACCTGTGGTACCACTGTTAGTTTTGTGGAAACACTATTTTCTGTCTCCCACAAATATGTTGGCATTTTTTATGACACAGTATATATCCAGTTGCCCTGCATGCATAACCTGTGCCCATTTAGAAACATGGCACTGGAATGAAAAGCCAGAAAGGCTACAAGCTCAAAGCAGTGACGGGATGTTTTGCCTGTGATGCATGCTTTAGGCATATACAATGTCCCCTCCTCAAGCAACTGCGACCAGTCTCTGGTTAATGTCTCTGAAACAGCCTGTTAAGACTGTTACTACAAATTAGAGTCTGGATCATTCTAAAACGAAAATAGACTTCTTTCATCTTCCAGATGGCTGTCTGATTGGGAGCTGGGCAGGATCACATTTCAGGTTGTGACTTAATGATTCGGGACAATATTTATGGTTATTACCTGACAGAGGGCAGTGAGGAAAATTAAAGCACAGACCCATGCTTCATTTATGACAAAAAACAAATTCATGACAGTTTTGTATATTAAAGGTGGCATCTTTTGCTCGGGGCAAAGTCCGAGCATAGCTCCACATCTGAGCCAGACCTGCTGGGGGCTGCTGCGAGAGCCCAGTCAGGCCGGCTTTGCCATCCCCCCTTTGATATATGTGCTATCGTCAGGAACAATCTGGTGCTTCCCTTGGAGGAGGTCTTAGGCAGACAGGACACAAATATGAGTGAGAGCTTTCAGAGAGGAAAAATAACGTAATTATACAGCATATTTGTTTGAGGGCTGCACTTGTCTGAAATATTGTTCTTTGGGGCATGTTTTTGATGTAATTACTGCCATGGGATAATCCCTTCTGGAGAAAACATGGAGTAATTATGCATGCCAGTTGTAGATATGATTCTGCATGCGATTTTCCCCACAAACGATGCTCCTTGTGATACCAGCCAGTGGGGGTGCAGAGTGTTTTGAAGCAGTGGGCGATGGTGTTCGGCTAAATCAAATTGAAGCCACAGCTCTGCTGGCTCTTTCCTGAAGGAAAGAAATTTATTAGTGTCCCTCTCCTGGTTAATCCTTTGCTTTGCATATGGAACAGACTGGCGCTTTTTTTTATTGTCAGCTGCTAAAAAAAATAAATAGCCCTTATGAAACTGACTGCAACCCACAGCTTTGGGCTTCCTGTAAATCCACTTCAGACTGCAGGATTTCTTAATGAAACAAACAATCCTGAGAGATGAGAGGTAGCTGCTGAAAAAGAAATTGGGAAGATGGCTATCCTTCCCATTGCTTGAGCTTATTTTATCCCTAAGCCAAAATAAGCTCTTTGAATTTGCAGATAGTGATACAAAGAATATTGTTTCAGTTAAGAGTATCTTATTTTAGGGGGAAATATTCTGTCCACATCTGTTAAATATTACTGGAAATCAATCAGAATATTTATTATTTAAGAAACATTTTTTTTCCAGAGAAGAGATGTTTCTCAGTTATTCTTCGAGCTGAACAATTTTTCTCCTCCTTTTGTCCCTTTTTGCTGTGCCTTGACAAACACCACATCCAGCAGCACCCATCTGCACCACATTGCCCCAGAAAGAGTCCCCGGCTGCCTCCTTCCACAGCCCGACTCTGATCCTTCACATGGCAGCACATTAGCAGACTACCAGGCAAATCTGCTCACTGATGTTTGCCACTGGCTGGTTTGATTTATGCTGGGATTTGCAGAGCTGCCTCAGGGAGAGAAAACCATAGGGTATGAGGTATTCAAATCCCCCTGTGTAGCACAGAAATATTAGTCACAACCTTCAGCAGAAAAAGGCCAAATTAGGAATGCGCAATACAGCTGGGTGCTTGCTTTGTTGTTGCATTTTGGAGGGAGACAGTTACGTAATGAAGTTTTGTTTTTATTCTTTAGTAGATTGAGATGCATCTTAATTCTGTTAAAGAAAGGTTTGAGCACTGAGACAACCAGGAAAATCTGTTTCCCTCTGAGTCTTCAATCATACCTGCAGTCATGAGGTACATTTGGTTCCCAGCTTTTACCTATATTTCAGCTGGATGAATCTTACCATGAGGGCCTGGATGAGGATCTGAGAGGTCCTTGCCAAAGCTGCCATCTTCAGCCCAAATCTGCAAGACTCCCCTAAAAACTCTTTGCTGGGTCTCTCTGGGATGTGAACCTCCCATAGAGGCAGGTTGTCTGGTGGCTTTGCGAGGGGGACTGGTCTCTCTCACCCCTTCACATCTGTTCTTTGCTCTTGGTGCCCCTCTAAGCATTGCATGGTCACCCCATCCACACCCAGACTGCATCCCTGGCTCTGTGAAGGGCCAGTCTCACTCCAGCACAGCGTCTCCAGCAGTGGCTGCCTTACCATGCAATCTATTTCACATCCAGCATCTAACAGCAGCCAGGCACTTTAAACACTTTCTTAATTAGGCAATGGCGAGCACCACACTAAAAACGGGGCTGTGGTATACAATTAAAGGAAAAATGTATAAACTGTCTGATGTTGTCAGTATCTGTAGCTCAGTGTGAAATTACACCAGGAACAGGAGACTGTTGTCTGACAAATCCATTTTCTTGTCATTTTTATGGCTCTGTTAGATAATAAAATCAAGAGAAAGATGACTAGAATAACAATAGCATCTCTTCCTGGGTGAAAAGATAGGGGGAGAAGGAGGAATGAAGAGATGGATGTATGAAATCTCTTGTCTAAGTAAACAATCTGCATACATTTGCATTAGCGTGTAATCATTGGTATAAAATGTTGCTTCATTAACATTAGGAGCTAGAGATATATGTTACACCCTCATTCCTGACTTCGCTGCCTCCTCTAAAATAAAGACTGGTGGCTCTTAAACCCATCAAGCAGCCTTAATTCTCCTCATTTGACTGCATTATTTCAAGTACCCAAAGATTTACTTAGGATCTCCTGACATTAATGAGAGTGAGCATACAGATCCAGAGGAGAATAAGCTCAAATTAGGTTTAATTGGAATAAATAAGGGATCAGTCACCATATGATAAGACCAAAACCAGAATATTAAAAACAACTTTTGGGGAAACATCTATGGATAATATTCTGCCCAGTCCTGCCGCGGCATGAAGCTTCCCCAGTCTTACACCTTTCATTCATAACCCACACTGTCTGAGCAGGTTGGCTTTTGCATTGCTCTGCCATGGGGGAGGAGCCCAAAGACACTGACTAGACATTGATTTTATCTCTGTCTCTCACAGAGGTGGAGATCTATCAGTTTTGGGGGTAATTAAGATCTTCAGATTTGCCCCCAGCTTCTGCTTCCAATCCAGCTGGTTCTCAGGAGGTTGATGTGATGCCACCACCCTTTATGCCTAGCAATATATTAGCATAGCTGCTAATAAGCTACAAAGCCACCCCAAAAAAACCCCAAACCCCAAATATTTTTAATGTAAAGATTTCCCTAGGTAGATTTCCCTATTAAAATGCGCTGCTTAAGGGGGCATTTCATTTCTTTTTGTGAAAAAAACAACCAACCAACCTACAAATAGACAAATATCCCAACATCGCCATGTGCTTGCTTTCAAAATATGTAGTTCTTACAAATGAGTGGTGTAGCTAGTCTAAGAAATTCTGTTGCTCTTCCCACAAGGCTTTCCATACTGCAAAGCTGACTGGTCTGATGCTCTAATGAGCCAGATATTCGGTGGTGTTTCAAAACTGCTTTTCTTTTTTTTTTTTTCTTAATTAAAAAAAAAAAGAAAAAAGAAAAAAAGAAATTATTTGCATGCAGGGTTCGAAGCAGCTCTGCAGCTTTGGAGAATGACTGTGGTAATGAGGTGTCTGCAGGAGTCAATCAGGGCAGACGACTTTCACAGAAAAACTCAATGCCTTTCAGATTTTCAAACAAAAATAAGCCAATGACAAAAGCATAGCAGCTGTGAGCATACGAAGGGAATTAGTTATAGCAGACTTGTAATTAAGCATTGGAAACTGATCAAAAACATTATCCTGTTAGTTTATACCACAGCTTTATCTCCTACAAAATCAATTACACAAAAAATAAACTACACACGCTCTGAAGTTTTCTCATATGAATGTGTCCTATCCTGTCTTTGGACTGGAAAGTTTGTTTGTTTTCTCAGTAAGATATGCGAAGCACAGAGCAGGTTAAAACTGAGATGAAAAAGGGAACAGAAAAATAGGGAGAGAAGGTTGGCAGAATAATTGACTCTATTAGAACCACACTTTCCTAAAAAACCAATATTTGTGCAATGAGATAAGTGACCAGGGTTGTCTTTTGGTGCATGCATTTTTCCATTTTCCTTTGCTGAGTGTGTTGGGTAAACAGGACAAATTGCCATTAAATGATAGAAATCATTTAACAATAATAAAGCAAAAGAATGCAACAAAAATCTAAAAATTTGAAGGAAATGTATACAGAGGAAAAGTTGGGCAAAGGTTTGTCTTGCAAATCACATGTTATTCCCATTAGCTGTAACATGAGATGGATGGCTGAATAAAATAAGGACTATGTGAGCTGGGATTTTCTTAGAAGATTTGGGCCTGGTTTAGCGCATGTTTTATGCCAACAGAGCTGTTTCAGTTAAGAAAACAAAAATAAACCCTGGCAGGTTGCAGACACCCATCCTTTCCTGGCGTGAACAGTGCTCCCTCCCTTCCCACCTTGGGCCCATCACCCTTGTCCCAGGCATCTCTGCTTGGGCTGTGTCAGCAGGACAGCTAATGCTGCTGCTGCAGGAAGTCTTTGCTCACCCTGACTTTATTGATGGGATGCTAAAGAGAGATGTAAGGATTTACATGATCAAAAAGGTTGTATTTCATAGAAGTGATGAGAGTAGTATATTTCAAGTAGGTCAGGAAAAGAGGTCTTTTGTTGGCATAAGGTGCTCTGCAACAAAGGTTTGGCTGGTAAAATTGTATCTGAATGTGATATTTGGAAGCCCCTGAAAATCCCATCTCTGATATGTGATGTTTCCAAAGCCCTTGGTGAAGGTTGTCTAACAAAATTGCATGTCAGGTTTAGCCACCTGGCCCCCTATTCCCTGCCATGGCTTCTAGGAGAGACTGCTGTGACCCACAGCACTGGATCCATAGCACTGGTGATGCGATCCCCCTCAATCCATCTAAAACCTGTGCCTCCAAAGATGAACTGGCATGAAGCATATAGAAGCAGCCACAGCCACGAGGCCTTCACAGATCACGATTATACATAAGTACACTAAACCTTTACTCTGGTGCCAAATGCCCTGAGCAATGGTATTGCGAACTGTCAATTCCATCTGAAGTCAGCACCTCCAATATTCAGGCTGTAATTTAAGGCCCTCAGCATGAATATAAAATCCTAACATCAGGCTTTTCACTTTAAAACTCTTGGCATGAGATCCTGAGACAAAAAGCAGAGCAGAAGCAAAGAGTATTACTGCTATTACTGTGCCATGTGCACCAGCAAAATATATCAATATGTGAATACACAGAAACAAGAGGAGGGAGACAGAGATGATGTGCTTTTAATACATCCGAAGCACGAGAAAATCATTCATGGGCAGGAACAAGACAGAGTTCATGAAAAGGTAAAACCCAGAATAAATTATGAACCTCATTCCATTAGAGGTATATATTAAATACCATATGTAGGTATAGGGTTGGTTTTATTTTCCTTTTTTCTTTCTCTTTTTTTTCTCTTTTTTTTCCCCCCAGAAGTCATTTTGCTAGTGGTAGATATCTCTTTCTTCTAGGCTATACTCTTTTCTGTCATGTTTATTATGGTGAAAGAAATCTGCCTTGAAAATCATAAAGTATTTTTTTTTAATATGTATTTAGTAGAGATAATGGCCTCCATTCAGTGCAGGAGTAACTTCAGTGAATCCAGCGCAGTTATACCACCAAATAACTAGTCTCACTATTGCATTGTACTTAGCCATTATTATACCACAAAGGCAAACACATGTGCATGCATTATGTGTACAGTGGAAGTCCACTAACTCAAACACTTGGGTTTGTATCACCATTTGGGTAAGCAAAAATGTTGTTATTACAGTGTGGCAGTTGTTGGAGTATGTGCATATTCTACTTTTTTCATGCAAATGAATAGCTGGGGCAGCAGTCAGGACAACAAAAGTTTGCCTTTTTGAAGTTATGCATATTAAATAGAAAAGAGTTGTGTAGGCAATGATAGGTGCAAGAAGCAACAGTAAGACTGCTCAGGTGATGGACTTAGGAAAATGGGAGAGAAAGATGGGGCAGAAAAATGAAAGGTGCTTAAATATAATGAAAACACTGGGAAAAGAAGTAATAATTTTGCCTTTTTCCTGAAACCGCTACCCTTTCAGCATCAAGGGCCATTTGTAATATGAAGGACAAATATCTAGGACATTTGCTACTGAACCTGACAATGTGCCAGCTCTTTTTTCCACAGCTCTTCCATACCCCTTGATAATCATATACAAATATCAGAAGAGTCTTGGACTGCACCAAGCAGCCTCTGGGTTCAGTGGTGTTTAGTCTTATGTTATCTCATACCACTCCTTCTGCAATGGATCTATGCTGGGTCTTCCCCATGGACTGCGACCCTGGACACAGCCTTCCAAAGGCAGATAGCAAAGCTCAGGAGATATCCCAGGAGTGATGTGCCACTGACAACTTCACCCAGTTGCAGGCATGTTTTATACAAGCCAAATTTTTCTGGTGCACTTCTTCCAACCTCGCTCCATGCAATATTGGAAAAGTCATGAAAGGTCAGGAAAATGTTCCCAAATCACATGGAAGCAGGAATTTAGAGTGGGCCAGATGGAAGAAGAGTTGCTCTGATTTATTATGGACTGTTGGGCAGATAGGAGTGTGCAAGAGATAAGGCAGGGGAGATCTCTTAACCCCTCATCTGCCTTCTGGCACCAAGCATATTTCAAGGTAGATAGATGGCCTCTAAAAAGTTAAGTTTTTGTCAACAGCTGCCATATCCTACACTATCTTTCCACATGCCTATGTGCTCTCTTCATCTGGGAATAGAAAACAACTGCTGCTTCAGGGAGGTAAATGGTGGTGTTAATCACTTGGAGATCATTCCATAGAGCAAGACCCAGTCAAGAATTTGCCCCTTAATAATAGCATTTGCTATACAAATTTCCAGGTAAGCAGGAAAGCTCTCTTGGTGTGGACAAATGTGAATATGGACTTTTGTGTGTGAGGATACCTTGCAGCTCTAAGCATTTGGAAAGCATATCTAGTAATTTATTTTCTGTGTTTATAAACACACATCTGTTATTTGAGTTTCCACTTTTGGGTGAATTTATGATGATGGCCCATCTGCAGGAGCTCCGGGGCTCTTTCCTTTTTTTGTGGTGGTATTGCCTGTAAGGTTTTAAGAAGTCACTGGTGATTGCAACATAAATATTAACCAGGTTGAATGTGCCAGAGGCATCACACAGCATGCAGTGATGTGACTTGCAGAATTTTGCTGTCTGATAAAGCTTATGGAAAATTCCCTCAATAGATTTATTTATGGCAACAGATTAAACCAGACTCCAAGCAGACCGTGCTCTGTAGGTTCAAGAAAGAATTTCTGATTTATTAGAGATTTCTTTTTTTTTGCTATCACATTTCAGTCACATTTTCACTCTTGATAAGCAATTGGCTCCCTCCTTGGGGAGCATGGGGAGGTAGTTCCTGCCTGAAAACCCTTGGAAGGAGAGATAAATAGCTTGAGTTTAAGCTTTTTAAAGGAGCCTTCCCGTAAACACTTCAGCACAAAACGCACCTTTTAAATTTTTCCCTCTGTTCCTCTGCTGTTGGAAATAAGTAATCTTTTTTTTCAGTTTCTCCCAATTTTTTTCTGTCTCATGTTTGTGATGGGTGTCAAAGCTCTCTGCTTCCTTCTCAGTCCCATCACTGTCAGCACAGAGATGAGATCAGGCTTTTGGGGACCTGCAGATGTGATGGGAAAAGACAGTGGCAGACCTCCTTGCAGTGATGCCTGCTTGCACCCCTTCTGTCGGCCAGAGCAAAGTCAATGCAGTGTTTCACTGAGAGCCAGCTTTGGAGTAAGGCACCAGCAACGTGTGAAAGATTCACTGCAAACAAGCAAGCAGGTCAACATATTATTTTATTTTTCTTTTTTCATTATTTTCTTTTTCCTAATTCATCTTTGATGGAGAAAAATGTGACTGTTTAAAGAATTTCTTTGCGGGGCAGAATGTGCTGAAATACAACTGCAAGGAACCCCTCTGAGAAGAGATATCAGTCTTATATCAAGCTGCCAGTCGAGATTATCTGGAGTGAACATCCTGAGAGACCAGCAGGAATTCTTTTCCACCAAAGACTGATGGAGGCTTCCCATTCAAGTGTTTTAAAAGCTGTAGAGAATTAAAAATAGAAGTCCTGCTTAAGGGGGAGAGACTCCTTTGGGGGGTACTTTGTTTGCTTTGGTTTATATCTCCCTGGGTTGGAATGCAGTAAAAAACTGAAAAAATTAGAGTCTCGCAAAGAAATGTAACCTCATACAAAACTGAAGGGCAAGGAGCTCAGTTTGCATTCTGGTTTTATAATCAGCTCTGTTTATAGTAGGAAAGAAATATCCCCTTCTTGAATTCAGTGTATGCAGCTTTTCTTAGCTGTTCCCTCTTTAGGTAAACATTAAAGGAACTATGTCTTCAAGAATTTATTATTAAGAGAGCAACTAATGGTAAATGCAGGTGCATACTGCGGGCATGGTGATGTGATATATGCCAACACATATAAGAGAGTGGCAGTTTCCTCATGGAGTTTTTTCCTGATAGACTGTATTCAAGCAAGTGAAGCCATGCAGAAATGGCACTCAATGAAGGGGAGAAACACGGGGGGTGGTTTGAAATCCTGAACCGCTTCATCGCATTCAACTATTTTGACACCCCTATGTGGCCTCCGGAGATCCTGTATATTTCCTTGGAAGAGAGATTACATGGAAACAGGGCTTTTAATTACATTGGACTGGAATACCTTTCATATTTATTTTCTGCTTATGTTGCCCGTAATTCTTCAAGGCCACAGCCTGCTGCTATCAGACAGTAAGCTAGAGACATCCAAAACACCTACCCTTAGCTCTGAAGTATATGTCTCATGTTTAAGACGCTACTTTCAATATTTTTCAAATTGAGAAAGAATAGGGATCTGCCTGATCTTTTCCTTCTGGGTTTAATTCTTTTATGCCACGAGCATTTTTTGAAGCAAGGTGGGTATTTTCTGTGCATCTGTGGACTGATCTTCCAATCTCCAGGGTCAAATTTTGCTACCATGAAGATGAAATTTGTAGCTGTACCTCTTCCATACTGCAACCCAGTGAACAGAGGAGCAAGCAGGCATAGGTGAGGCAAAAATTAATCTGCATTTGAGACTCATTTTTCCAAACATCATCTTCATCATGGACTAATTTTTGTTCTGCATATTTTATAAAATAAAGGTAGTCTAATATCATTCCTTTGAGATTACTTTCAGCTGTAGGTTGACGCTCCCAGATGTGCTCTCCTTCAGCAAGGCAGTGACACAAAGCTGTTAGTGTGCTCCTTCTTCAGCTGTTGTAGGTGGTTTTGCCTAAGGACCCCTCCTTGCTCAATCACTAGCATGCTTCTGGCACACGGTGCCATAGTAAGGAGAGCTGTTCTCCTGTGAGGGCACACAGGCACCTGGGAAAGGGGAATGAAGGGGATAGAGCAAAAGCTGAGACTGTGGTACCCACTATTTTTGGTTGTGGTGGGTAGTGCTCTCCTTGGTTTCGCCAAACAGGAGGTCCAAGCAGGCTCATATGTGTGCGCTGTGGATCTTTCCAGGCATGCTTTGGGTAGCATAAGGTAGAACCCAAGGGCACGAGATGCAGAGTAGTGGCACTGGCATTTACAGAAAAGCCATGGGGACTCTCTTGACTATATGGAGGACATTTGAGACCACTAACACATCATCCATGATCTCTGGCTTTCATATTCTGAATCTCTAACGTACATATGGTTCTTACAAGTCATTAAACAGAGTTAAAAAGGGAGATGTGATTAGTAGTGCACTGTTTAATGTATGCAGGCAACCCATTTCAGGTCTAACAGTAAAGAATGGCTCTAGCTACAGACACCCATGACAATGGCAAATTGCTCACACCTGCTTATTGTGTGTGTAAGCCTCTGAAGAGGCAGCATGCTATATAATTGCTAGGCATCATCACAATTAATAATCTCTGGCATGGAAACTGAAACATGCAAACATATTGGTTGCAACTGAATATTGTCTCCTGATGCAGACATACTTCACCTCCCTTTGCTTGTTATCCCAACAAAGAAATGTTACTGCCACCTCCTTTTCCTCAGCTGGTATACGAGGAGCCTGAATCTTTGTTTTTGTGCTCTCATGCTGCTCTCCACTTCCTTGGTGTCACTCTGGGCTGGATTCTGTCCTGTCTCAACTCGCACCTCCAACCTAGCTGAGTTCATGGGGAGTGGGAATGCTTTTTAGTTTGCTTCTTCTTTTCTGAATGTTCAAGAGAAAGCATCACTTTCTGTAGATCTGGACTCAAATTTGCGCTTGGTACTTTTTATATTCAACTGGCTTTTTTTGCACAGTCTAAACAAGATTTTCCCTAAAAGTTAGAAGATCAAGGCTATAGGGCAAGTCCCATCTTGTGCAGGGAAAACAGGAGTTTCCTCTAAACTGCAATGCATTTTTCTGTTCCTTTTTAAGCTTTAAAACATAGTCTAGGCTATGCAGAGGTGTGAGGATTCTGCTTTACAAAGTCAGATCTGGCTTTTACTGCTTTAGATGTATGTGGTCATCTTTGCAGACCAGTTGCACTGGAACAAGAACAGCCCTTGGCATCTTTAGCCAGGTATAGCTAAGTATATGGCTACCTGTCATTGCTAGGTGTATGGCTACACAAAGGAAAAGCAATGAAGGATTAGACTTACTGACCCAGCTTTATGGTTGATCAGAGATTTTACATCAATTTAATTAGGTTAGTCAAAGAAATTTTGCCCCTTAGATGATATTTTGCAGCGTTTTCATGAAGGAGTCGCCTGTGGAACAGAATTATTTTGGCTACAGTGAAACATTTACAGAAGCAGTATTTTTGTGCATGAGCTCATCTATACTATATATACTCAACTATAGCTTCAAATGCTTTTGAATAATACCTGGCTGACTGGTTAGTGTGACCAATGGTTTACCATTTTATTCTCAGTTTGGGATTTTCCTGCTTTTCTACCATGCCTTCTCTCCCACCACCACATCCCACTGTGATTTGTATCCTGACCTGATCGTATGCGGCTCTCCAGGGTCCAGATGAGGGCTGGAAAGGACCACTGCAGACAGACGAAAGGAAAGGTAATTGTAGGTTACTTTTTTATCAGTTGTGCTTACAAGGCAGTATCAGCAACCCTGGTTTACACTGTAAAAGCTTTGCCAGCAAAAGCAGCAAAGCACCCCTGTGGAGATACAGCTTATACTGGCAAAAGGAGTTTTTCTGCTTGCATATTTAGACCACCTCTGGGGATGACTTAATTTACACTGGCAAAAAGCAGCCTTTTGCTGGTTTCATTGTTGACCACATGTTTGTTTGGTGGGGATTTTTTTCCCCATTTTTCCAGCATAGCTAAGTCAGCTAGGGGTAAAGAGTTTTCCTCTTGTATCTGCACAGTCAAAAGGTTTCTTTATAGGCCTGACCTTACTAATTAGGACTTGTGTTTCTGGGATGTGAAGGGAGATGGACAATGTATTCTCATATTTCCTCCAGGGTTTTTAGCACACACAAAGCCAGATCCTGTCTGTATTACTGCAGGATTCCCCAGGGCTCATTAAATTATTTTAGCTTTTGGACAAAACATACATTTTCATTCTTCAGAGCTACTTTTTATTGTTAGTTCCCAAAATGTGGGACTAGAAGTGTAAGGCAGGAGTCCCACAGGCAGGGATGCTACCTGCAGTCATCTGCAGGAGCACAGGAGGAAGTTGTGATTAGGCTTGAGCCCCACTGCAACAAGAGCTTTTTGATTTCAATGCATTTCAGTGAAGACCTTTGCTGCTTGAAAGAGGAAAGGTCCACACCACTTCAGCTCTGTCCTGCTGTGCTTATTCTCCAGGGGCTTCACAGGGTGAAAGCTGCTGTATAACTCTGCTACATTTTATTCTTTCTGCCCTTATTCTGTAGGGCTCAGTGAAACACAGGCAGATGATGAGAAAGACCTCTGCAGATCGAAATAACATTGGGATGTGACTCTACACACTTCTCTGCTACCTGGTGTATAAGTGTCTTTTACAGAGGTAGTAATGAGCTGCTGGAAAACATAAACCTTTTTAACATAGGAAGCCTGTGCCATTACGGATGGATAAAAATGGAACGATGCAGGAATTTTAAAGCTTTCTGCAGTACCACATATACTGTTTTGCTTATTGAATTCCTCTGTAATTCCTGTCCCTGTGTTTCCTATCCTCCTGTCATTCTGCCTGACCTGTGAGGGTATAGAAACCTTCCCTTGCTTTCAACTGGAAGAGCAGAAATAGCAAAGAACAGGAGCAGGAACAGACTAGTTTATAAAACAAGAGAACATCTCCACAGATGACAATGTTTCAGAAGCTATGTTATTCAGATAATTAGCAGCTTCATCATATTCTGGAAAATGAGCAGCTTCATCACATTCCGGAAGAGCACACACACACACACGTATATATATACATATATATATCTAAAGGAATTCTAGAAATCCTATTTTCTGTAAGCAGTACTTACTCCTACCTTCCACACAGATATGTGTGTTAACATCTATGCTGCTTACAATCACAGCAAACTGGTATCTAAAGCACAGTTGTACATTTTCAGCTCAAGCCATACAGATATGTGTAAAGTGTCCCAAACCCACTGGTACCGCACTTACCAAGGCTATCATGAAGTTGATGATGTCTCTTGAAATTGTTTTTCCACATTTTCTAACTGTTGGTGAGGGGATATGTTAAAGCCCAGACGAAATGAAGGCCAGTGCACTGCAGAGCTTAGTGCATCCTGGCAGAAGTGACGTGCTATGAGCTTAGCAGTGCTCTCTGACACTGAAAACTGGGATGAAAAGTGGATAAATTTTGCCTTCAGAAAAAGTTATTACATTTAAGGTGCCTTTCTGGAATGGTCCCAGACCAGTGCCCAGGAATTGTGTGTGAAAGTGGTATTTGGGTGGGGATTACATCAACAATTTAATAATACAGGCAATAGTGTTTCATGACAATCACTGTCAACCAGCCATTGCCTGCAAGTGCTCAGTGGATTTAGGTATCCTGAGGGACCAGAGCTATCCCCACATCTCTGAAGTGGGTGTGATAGTGAGAACAACAGCCTATCTGTCCTGAAAAGTCCTCTTCTGACTGCCCATCTGATGAGCAGCATTGGAGATAGCCAGGCTTACTCAGGAATAAGAAACATCACAGACAAATACAAGGACTGTGTGTGCAGTGACAGGTTTTCTGAAATCCTGCTTTTTTTCTGGTGTTCTTTGTGCCCAGGGGGCAGTTGGGAACTCATGAGAAGTGAGTCAGGCGATCCTGGCTGAGGAATTTTTCAAGGAAAGGGAAGCATAGCAGAGCTGCATTGAGATTGGCAGCTCCAGTTTCTCAACCCCAGATACTTTCTATGGCATCTAAGGTGAGCTCCCTAGCCAGACCTGCCAGAGTGAAAAAATCCATAGAGAGAAGGAGCTGCGTCAAAAGCAGTGATTGCAGGCGGTTTGAATGCAGCCAGCACCATCCAAGTCCTGCTTGTTTTTCAGAGAGCTGGACCTCACTCTCAGATGAAAAGATACATGTGGTGGTAGTAGCATGAAATGATGTAACTTTGTTAGGGAGGCTGAGATTAAAACTTGTAAGAGCAAAAAAGAAAACAGTCATAGAGTATGTATAAGAAGCATACATACAAGATAGCAAACATTAAGATGGCAAAGACATGCACTTGGTGTTGAGTGGATTTTTTACTTTGCAAGAAGGGTGATAAAAATCAGGTGAATAAACAATTCCCATCCAGTTATTAGGGATCACAGCTTTTGAGGTGTTTTAATGAAAGAGCCATAGCTCCATTCTACAATGTTTCATGCCATACAGAATGGCAAAGGGCAAAATTGCTTCAAAGAGGCAATATTCAATGTTTACAACACAGAATAATATTTCACTCTAAACATGTCAGCACAGATGGATCTGTAGTGACAGTTTTCCAAACAAAGCAGTTACAGAATCTAGCTTAGTTAAATCATATTTGTATATGTGGTATTGTATATTTGTATATGTGTATATATACTTACACATATGTACATACACACATGCATGCACATTCATATAAATGTATACATAAGGAAATATAGATAAATATGATACTCCTTCTCTTGCCCACCCATACTCAAGAAGTGCAGGGGATGGATTGTGTTTGGGGAGGAAGGGTCACACCCTGGCTGGACCATGGAATTGCCACCATTTGCTTCTTCCAATAGCCTTATCCCATTGCAAGACAGCAAGATGGCCTCCTTTGTTCCAAACCTACACAAAGAGACTTTCTGTATGGCCCTGTTGGTGAAATTGGGTTACACACACCCTGCTTCTTCATGCTCCTCTTCACCTGTTTGTCTCATGTTTAAATTTCAGACAGCGAATTTGTCAAATCTGGGCTCCTAAGCTAATTCATCCTGAAGCAATCAGAACATTTGGACCCCATGTAAATACTCGTCTATAACAATCAATATGAAACATTATTAATGAGGGAGCCTAATGTGATAAACTCTAGCTTGTTCCCTTCTTGTTTACCTGTTGGAATAAGCTCCTTCTTGTTTAAGCAATATTTGGTATTATTTTGAGTTTACTGTTTCTTGGTTTCTTTGGAATATTTTTAGTATAGCATGGCTCTGTGACTTCAAGGGTGAAGGCTGGTGCAGGATGCAATGTGGATCTTTTGGGAGGTGTCCTGGAAAGAAAGCAGGCAGGCAAGGGGGGTATTTTGGAGCATCCACCCAAGTTAGGAATGAGCACAGCCAGTCTTTGGGGGGCCACAGTAACTCAGAAATTCACTAAGCAGCATGGTGGAGGGGATTAATGCACCAAAGTCGTGTGGTACCTAGGTCTGGGAAAAGCTATGCAATGCCTTTTTCCCAGGTCATGCCTAAAAGCACAGCTAGTGGTGCTGAGGAGGGGCTCAACGGTGTGATAAAATGATACCATAGAGGAAGACAAGAGCCAAAGAGACAGCCAAGCTGGACAGATTGGGTCATGGCCTCTAACTCTGCTTTTGCCTTAATTCTACCCATATAAGACTACTAGTGTCCAAGGCACATTATACCTCTGGGGCCCATTTTTCTAACTTGGAGAAATAAGATGATATTTACCTGCTTTTATATCTACTCCAGAAAGAAAGGCTATTCCTGGATCTTTGTCTTAAGCAGTATAAAACTGAAGTGCCACGCTCTTTCCAGCCCAAGGTTAGCTGCCGGAATGAGCTCCTGGAAAGAAATCTAATTAAAGCTGTCATCTCCAGCCATATTCTAAATTACCCATTTGTATGTGGCAGGAGGAAGTGCTTTCACAAGTGTCTGCTGTGTATTTCTTAGGAGGGCATCAGCAAAGTCTGGTAACTATCTACTTTAATGTAATTTTAATGTAACTATCTACTGTAATGAAAATCCCTAAAATAATATCATGATAATAGCTCAAACCAGTTAAACACTATTGTAAGCTGTAGGATTTAGAACTATTACTGCAGTATCATTTTTTAAAGATATTATGTCTCCTCTGTGGGATTTTCAGGTTCATATTAAGCTTATAACATATATTAGCCATGACTACTTCATTACACCCATTTATCGAATGACCTCAGACACATCAGCTGCCAGCTCCACCTTTGCTCAGCTCGGAACAATAGGTTGTGTGTTATTTAAGAGAATGAAAGATTTCTGGAAAACGATGCTGCACCTCACAGCAATATTTAAGGCGCATACTTTTGCAGGAGGCATGGATGTGTTTCCCAGCTGTTTTCCTGCTTTCAAAATTCCTCCTTCCTGAAGAAGATTTAAAGTCCAACAGATTCACCCCGCCTAAAGCAAGGAGGGAAGGAGGGAATGAAGCAGTGTATGGAGATACCATCGAGATGGAATCAGAAAGCCCATCTGCACAACAAACTCTGTTCTTTCTTGAACTGAAAACTAAGGAAAACATTTTGCAAAGAGTACAGGCATTCAGTTTTGTGGCCACTTCACCTCTACAGGCTTTTGGGACATCTTTCAGTTTTCGTGAAATGTTATATCAGCTTCATGGTTGACTCTGTCATCACGTCTTCCACATACTGACAGAAGTGTTTTCCCTTGTGAAGAAGTTGGGTGATGTGATTTCTCAAACAGTTTTGATTAAGGGATGGATAACATTCCCATTACAGTTGTTACGAACATGGGAAAACTGAAGTATGTGAATGACAGGGACAGTCTTCTTTTTGACAACTTTGTTTTGATTAAACAAAAAAGAAAGCCATTTTAATTGAAAAAAAATCTGGTTGACAGAAGTCCGTGAGAGATCTTCCCTGCAGGAGTTCTGTGTAGAGAAACGCAGTAGGAAAAAGATATGGGCAGAGCATTCTGCAGTGATTGATCTGTGGAATGTGGCTGCGAGCGACCTAAAGAGCACCCAGTCCAGTCCTTTAGAAGCTGTCAGGAAGCTACACAAGTGTTTGGACAGCCCAAAAAGGCAAAATACAACCTCAGAACCTGGATCCTCCAGTAGGCATCACTGCCTATAGCATATGCTATAAGGACACTTCTTTTCACCTACCATATGGATAGGTGAGTTACTCAGCTTTGGGTTTACACTGTTTTCCCCACGGAGCT
Organism: Psittacus erithacus; assembly: GCA_009867235.2. NCBI lineage: Eukaryota > Metazoa > Chordata > Aves > Psittaciformes > Psittacidae > Psittacus > Psittacus erithacus. Next base: position 28,678 of record WYDI02029118.1, on the reverse strand, counting down.
AATGAGACAATACTCTCTTACCACTGGGAATATCCATGAAAATATGTTTCAATTTGTGTAATGGTCCATCTGCCAGTAAAAGTAGCACTATAAAAACACAGGGGTCAGGGGCAGATCTATTATAGAAGGACAGCATATGGCAACACAACCATTAGATGAGCATCTCATACTCTTGAGAATGCTTTAAGACTGACAAGGGGTTAAGGCAAATGTTGGTTCATAGCTAAATTCAAGACTCAAAATGAAAGAATGCAAATGCCTTGTATGAGTGCTTTTTAAAACAAAACTTTTAGACAGCCGTAGGGACTCTATGCAAGAGAGACTGAAAAGTTTTGAATAATGCATGCAAAATAATTTCCAAAATCGCTCTTTAACTAGTACCACATTCTTTTCACTGTCTCCATATTCATGATTCACCGTTTGCTAATCCTTATGCATAAGGAATGAAGATAGCCCCTGTGGATAAGACCTAATGGACACCATCCTGGAATAATATACAGAACTCAACATCCAGACATGTGTCTTCAATTTAAAATAATTCAGCAATCATGTTCAACCAGAACCTGATTACACAAAATGGGACTTTTTAACTCCCAGACTTGGATCAAATTTTAAGGCCAGCAGAGAAAAAAAAATAGTGCTATGTTTATACATTCCAGATACTGTGGTTGAGTTATCTGCACACAAATTTAACTGTTTCTTTGAGCCTCTTATCAGCTCATCTGCAACTATTTTAAATGCTTTTGCTTTACCTGCCCTTTGTAGTTCCTCAGTGAGTTTTCCAGCATTCCAGAATTGTGATGAATGGATTTCCTGGATCTGGAACTTAATTAAAAATGAAGCTGAGTGACCATGCTCCATTACAGTAAATTGTAGCTTTTTTTTAGACAGCAACTGCTACATTTTTGTTCTTCCTTTTTTCTGTCCGTAAAGGCTGAAGAGACAAAGGACCCTGACTCAAAACCAATAATAGCAACCTTCAGCAAATTGCTAGTGTTTCCCTTTGCAAAAGCAGTGGCTTCACTTTTTCCTGTGGTTCCATACTTTCTGTGTCATCTGCCCTTCATTCTAGTACACAGGAGGCTATTAATGTCTTCTCCTGGTTCATACAGAAAAGGAAGGAAGCTGTGATCCTTCAGATTTTTCTGGCCCTGAGGTGGCCTTGAAGAAGGTCACAGGCTAGTAGACTGTTTTGCGGACAGAAATAAACTGGTTAGATACCTGTCAGATTTATTCGTTACCTCTATAAGCCAGCTTTATTGCAGGAGAGAATCATGCTCTGGTAGAGTGTTTATAAAAGGAAAGCCTCTAAAATCACCAAGGATCCCACAAAGGCCCCTGCAGCTCTGGTCTCTTATGACTGAAGCTGAAATGGGTAAGACAAGACAGGGGTGCAGAGGTCCCAGGCTTGCCTCTTTCTCCCTTTTTTTCATGGTTTGATTAGAGCTGAGTGAATCTTCCTTCCACTGTCATGATAAATCCTAGAATAAACACCTGGATTGAGATTCACTGTTGTGACCCATTTTCACTAACAGCAGACCTGTTTTAGTCAAAGACTTCTCTATTATAGTTTTAAAAATCAGTGAGTTGGGGTGCAGGAAAGAATTGTGAACACTACCCTTGCAAAGAGCATCCTGTTTTGCAGGTTTTGTCATTCTTCTGTGTTCAAGTGTGGATACTAAGCAATGACTACTGCTAAAGAGTAATGCATACAGAGGCTCCTCTCCCCCAGCCGCTCCTGCAAATGTGCCTTTGCAGCCCTATCTGCTCCAACTTGTGAGTTCTTATAATTACCCTCCATGAGGCATTCAGCTTTCATGCACAAAGAGCTACATGTCTGGTGCTGGCAGGACTACTGAAAAGCTTGAAAATTCTCATGCAATTTAGAAAATAAGTAAGAATGCAAGTTAAATATTTTAATTCATTTTTTTATTCATGCAATTTTAAAGCCAGTTTTGTGATATCTGAAGACAGAAGTCACAGAGGTTGAAAGCCAGAGGTTACTAACACCACTTTTGTTCTTTATTTTGGAGTCTTTCACTTAAGACATTTCTTGGGAAAGTACTTGCTCTGTGTGTGGAAAAACATCGTTAACAGCATGAGAGGTGCCTTTTGCTCTGTCCCCAAGTGCTCTGCAACATGGTGATCCCAAGTCGAGAGCAGGAAAGCCTAATCAGTAATCTGTTGGCATCTGAAGTGTTTGATCTTAGAGCTGTGTGGGAAAATGTTCTCTCCAGTCCTTGTGAAAATATTCACAGGGATTTTGACATTTTTCCCTGCCCTTCCTAAATCAGAACCAAAAGTCAAGACTAGAAAAAAAGTTCTGCAACACACTTATAACAGAAAAGATACTTCTTTGATTAGAGTAGGTTAATAAAACCCATGTTTGGTTCCTTCTGAATAATTTTAATGTTAATGTTTTTTAAGGTAGACATCTTTTTAATATCATGCATTTTCCAAACAATACTCTCTTGAAACACAAAATGAATTTATTGTTCAGAAATCACAGGCATGAGATACTTTGACCATTTCAAAACATTTTCTTCTCCTTTCCCTTTCCCTTTCCCAAAAAGCACTTTTCAACTTGGAGACCAATTCAAATGGAAAATTGTTCTGGGTTTAACAGAGATGTGTTTTTATCATATGAAAAAAAACACTCAGTGGGGATGAAGCCAGTGATGGTATGGTCTGCTTTCATGGGATTTTGTATAAAACCCTCTCTAAAATGGGCTACGCTTCCAGTCGCATCTGCCCCGCTTACACATACAGCCCTGAGGATGTGACTTGCGTGCTAAATGTCAGGGACATGGCCCGGTGACGATGCTGTCCCGCATCTTCTCCACATACCCTAAAGCTATCCTGAGAGAATTTGCTCCTGCTGTGTGAGCTGAAGCCAGGCTGTATATATTTTAACACAAGAGAACTACATTTTTCTTACTTTCTTTGTCTTGTCCATCTCCCAAGAAGAAGACCCTTGCCAGAGTAACCATCTCGCTTATTTCACAGATGTATATAAAAAGACAAAAAAAGCACCCCATATTCTTTACCCTCTTCTTCATTCCAGCCACCAAATCCTGACCCAGCCAGCCCTGTTTTTCATGAGTTCCCAGAAACAGATGATATAAACATTTCTGATGGTAACCTCCTCCAATCTGACTGCTTCTCTCTCAAGCCAACTTCAACTTAGCGCTTCATCACAAAAGCACAGGCCAGCACTCAGCAATGCATGTCACCATGGCCTTTTTGGGCTGGATAGGAGCCTAATGGGTACACAGCAGTGAGATCATGAGCTAGGGAGGGTGTTGTTTTGACAGTTGAAAATCTCTGGCAAATACGTCCCATTGAGAGAACAGATTACTTGCTTCTAGGAAGATATATACACCACCAAACCATCTGCAAAGGCACAGGTAGTGTTGTTAGTTATTTCCAGGGAACAAGAATTGTGTGCAGTGAGTGTTGCCAGAAGATTAGTACTAGAACAAAGTGTCGCAGACGGGATATGTTATTTGGGCAGGAACCATTAAAAATTCCAGTTATTCTTACCTTTTTGCAAATTACTTCTTTAGGTTGCTAGGTGTTGCTTGCCTCTATATTACTTTATGGACACCATGACCCTGTTGCACTAGATCACTGAAGTCAGTTGACTCATTTTATTACAGCTAAAAAGCGATGGCGATGATGACACTAACCTCTTCTGTAGGGCACACTGCCATTTATTGAGGATGTGCTTCTGCATCTGCCTGCAACCAATCTCCAACCTTTGCACTGCTTCTCTTAGAGGCCTTGTACACAGCTAACAGTGACATAAATTGCTTTGGGATTTGGGGCTAAAGACTCTTCTTGCTATTTAAGCACTTTGGTTTGGAGGAGACCCTCATGCCTCAGATGTCATCATAATGACACTTTCTTGGTTTTTCCTGAGAAGGGGCATATTTTTAAAGTCCTTCTGAGTGGTGAGCTGCTTTCACTGAGAAGAAATGATTTCCCCTTGTACTGGCTGTATTTGTTGCGCATGATTGTTGCCTTGCCCCTCTACGCATCTCTCCATGGGGACAGGGTGCTCTGAAAGAAAGCTGGGTCTGAAGCTGCCACTTAGAAAAGCACTAGATCACTTAAATAGTAACACTACTGCAGCAGTATGGAAGACTCCTGCAGGCATTATGCACAGACAGAATAAAGGCCCTCAAGGAGTAATCATCTTCTTAAATGAAGTTGCATTGAGAAGAGAAAAGAAACTGGCTAGAATTGAATATTACTCCACAGCAACAAATAGGATCCATCAGTCCCACTGCATTGTTTCATCTTGAGTGGGATTGAAATTGTTGCTATTAGTGTTTATTGTTACTTACTAATAATAATCAGGCCATTTAATAGTGCAGTTCTGAGAAGAGATCCAGTTATTGGCCAGGCCATTGCAGTGACAGGGGCTGTATAAACACCAGACATAATTATGGTCGCTGACTTCAAGAGCTTACAGCACTGGCACCAGTATCTTCATTTATGTCAAGGTCTATTTACAACCTCAGAAAATCAATGGACATGGACTTCCCAGGATCCAGAAAGCAGTCTCATAATCCCCTCTGCCTCATTTTTCCTCTGGCACTGCTGTGCTTTCCCAGCTCACCTTCACAAGACTGCTGCAATAGTTCAATCACGCAGGTGGGCTTCACAGTTGCTTCATCCTTTCAGGTGAATATTTGAAGCAGTGGCTGGACAGCACCAGAAAAAAAGGTCTTTCTTAGGTCCCATGTTTCTCAGGAGAATTTAATTAGATTCCTCCTCTGTGATGGTTACCGGCTTTATCTGATTGTTCCCATCTGCTGGCCATTCTTCAAAATTCAACATAGTGATTTCACTCCTCTGCACTCTGCACAATCAGAGCGACTGTGGGGGGCCTGGCACAAGGCTCTGTGCTAGAGGGGATGGAGTCAATGGGCTTTGTGTCATGTTGATGTTGTTTGGCAGTCATAAGAGCTTGTCTGGGAAAGATGGGGTGTGCCATGGGCAAGCCAGCCCCATCCCTCTGTGAGAATGGTAGTCTTTTCTCTTGTTGCACAGGACATCAGAAGATCTCAGTGGCGGCAGCACTCTGGACGCTTGTTTGACTTGGGCATGTAGGGCTTGATGCAAGTACTCCTTCACTCCTGTGAGAGCTGATATGTCTCAGTAGAAAGAAAAAAATCATGTAAACTGGAAAAGTCTTGTTCAGCAGCAGCCTGCGGCCAAAAAGCAGCCAAAGCATAGCACATAGAAAACTGGCTTTTTGCGACTCCACCATGTCTCTTCACCTGCAAAAGTTTGTTCCCTTTTGTAAGACACCACTCTTTCCCGACCTAATATCTTCCCTCTGGTGGCAACTGATGTGTCTCCAAGTATCTAAACTCACATACTTGTCTAAATAGAAATGCCAAGTTACTCTTAATTCTCTTTTCATAGAGCCTGTATGGCATTCATATTCTCTGTTAAAAACCCTAAGCAAGTTCAAGAAAGGCCACCAAGGAATAACAACTCCTGAAGAGAACCCCACTTGCATATGTAAGGTTCATCAAAGAAGATAATTTCTTTGATGGAGTTTTTAAAGCCCTCTTACCACCATGAAACAGCAATGTGAGGACATTAAGAAGTGATTAAATAAAAAGCAATGTTTCTGCAGTATCAGAGTGAAAAAAGGCTCACAGGAAAAATTAGACCATGGGAAAAAACTGACAAACTCTCAAGCATCCAATGTCCCTCCATCATTCCTGGCAAAGAAGGAACAGTTAAAAAAGTGTTTGAAGGGCAGAGAATCCTAGCAGATCAACATCCAGGTTTGAACCAGCCCATGTTAAGCAGGATAGTGAAGAAGCTAATGAAAAACAGCCTTTTGCATCCCCAGGTTTTCTGCTGATATTCTTTGTCCTCCTCAGCTGTGTTTCAAGCCAGGGTCTGGTGCTAAAATAGCGCATGTTGTTCTTTTGTTTCCACACAAGTGGAGCACAACTGTACTTATGATGCTGGTTTCTCTGACCTACCTGGTTCTTAGGCACTGTCCTCCCTTTAGAAACATACAAAAATAAACATATTTCACATCTTCCTTTTCTTAAGGGAAGTCAGAGGTCTGTATGATCAAACACTCCTTCCCCTTCAAAGTCCTCACTGGTCTGCTCTCTCCTCTCTCAGCATCTAGATGAAACCCCATCTGGCTGATTCTTGCTTATCATGGGCCATGCAGCAGTTGGAAACATCATGTTTTTCCCAGCTCCTAGCTGGGAGAAATCACAGCTGTGGCTTTTGCCACAGCTGAAAAACAGGATCCAGGTGAGGATACCTGTAAGAAAGATGTTCACAGCAAGATACTCTATTCTCAAAGGCTATTGTCCCCATGCTCTAAATGTCTTTGTGCTTTTTCCTCATGACTGGACACAAGAAACAGAAAGTGCTCTGGATTCTCATTTTTACTGCATGACAAACCTAAAAAACAAACAAAACCTCTGGGCAAATGTTGAAGTCAAGGATTTTCTTGTCTATTGTGTGTATAAAGGCAATATTTCTGTGCATGTAAATTACAGAACAATCTTTTGCAAGAGTGAACATCTGACCTACAGTAAAGGAAGAGTCCTCCTGTCTTCAGAAAAGCTCGTGCTAGGCAGTGTTTGAGGGCCAGTTAATGGCACTTTCAACATACATCTGGAGAAGGCCTGAGCAGGGAATGCCTAGCTGAGGGATAGCCTGAAATAGGTTTCAATGGATCCCACCCCAGCGGGGTCTAGGGTGGGATGGCTAAAGGGAGTCACAGCTTCTTATAGGATACCTGGGAAGTAAAGCTATTTAGGCATACAGAAGTGCATCCTGGGGACACAAGAGATGAGGTATGGGTCAGAATATGAGACAGAGGGTGCCATGGAAGCTGCAGCTCTGAGGAAGTTAGAGGAGGTCACAGGGGTGGGTTGCTGCTGCCGCCACAAACAGAGTGATGAGCTTTTTGGTATTTGCGGAAGGAGAAGGAAGTGCGTTTCAGCGTCAGGAAGAATCCTTGGCAAGTCATCCCTGTTCCTCTGAAACAACCTTTTCTTCATAACATCTGAGACAGCAAATATTTTATGAAGAGTTAAGGTCGCCTCTGAAGTTTTGACCTCATTCCCTTTGAAATTAGTTAAGATTAAGTGATTTGGCTGAACCTAGCAGATGGTGCAGTAAACTGGACAGGCCACTCCCCCCCCTCAGCCTCACAGACAAGGAACATGATGTACTGGACGTGGAGCAGGAGCCACAGTCCTTCACTGTTTGTGACTCTTGGTACAGAGACAAACCCAACAGCCTCAAGGCTCCTTCATGCAGAGGTAGACATGAGCCTTTTTGGATACCCACTGCACTGGAATGAACCCTGATCTGGGATCCTCATGTAGTCAGAGCATGCTTGATATTTTTGTCTGGTGATTTTTGGTTTACAGTGTCATCAGGTGGTGGGCTGAAAGTTTTAACTGGATGATGAACTGGAAATTGCAATTCTTTGACTCTCCTATTTAAAAGTGATACAGTTTTGTACTCTCCTTCCTTGGGCCAGATACAAAGCCTCTTGAAGTCTAGGAACTCTTTCCAGCGGCTAGTGCGACTTTTGGGTCTAGCATGTGCCTGCCATCTGAGTTAAGGTTTCTTTTTTGGGATAGTACAGTTCAGTTAACCTTACTTACCAGCAAAAGAAGCTCCTTTTGTCAATGCAATCTTCATTCTACACAATTAAAATAACTGTTAATATTTTAACTGATTAATATGAACAGAAGGGTATGTCTCTAATGGGCTCATGAGACATACTTACCTCTAATCTAAGCATGCGGTTGTTACAGCATACAAAATAAAGCATAAAAAAGGCATAGAAGAAGTGGTCTTCTAGTTGGAAATCATCTCTACAATGCCACAACATGAGATTTTCCAGCTATCATAGTACAGGTTCTATTTATTAACTTCTTGCTTGTCACCTCTTGGTGTACATAGCTGTATCAAGTTTTCTCAGTGCACAAAAACTTTACACAGAAATCCTCATAAAAAAGAAAAAGAAAAAAAAAAGGAGAGAACTGCTTAGATACTCAGATCTGGCAAAAGTTTCACATTACAGAAGAGATATTGATCTAAAAAAATGTTAAATTATCCAAGTAGTTTCCAATTGTTCCTGGAACTATTACAGCATAAAGATCATTGCCAGTTCCTTAGAGAAGGAAACTCATTAGACTAGCAAGAATTAGCTGAAACTGAAATTCTCTCACATCTTCATGAAGAAGAAAAGGTCTGTTTCATTGCAAACAATTGAGATTTTAAGAGATTATGTCAGGTTGTAAATGCCTGCACAGCTGAGAAAATGGCTTTTCTGGTAATAATGTATTTCTAATTTTCACACAATAAGCCCCAAGAACTGATAACTAGAAAGACATTATAATAATGGGGAATGCTCTGCTACAACATTAGTATAGAGTCTGAAGTTGTTAGAGAAATTACTTTGTAAGAAATTTGCATGCAAAGAGCTGGAGCAATAAGAAAGTGATGTAAGAACTGCTGGGTGTGGTACTTCCCTGTTGGGTGTCAGGAATTGTCCATATTCCTTCTTTCACAGGGGCACCTGGCAGGAGATTTTCTTCTGAAGGCTCCTCTGGAGGTGCCTGCAACAATTGTAAAACATTTGTGGCCACACACATACTGGCACCATAGCCAAAAGCGAATCTGGAAGTGTCAGTGCTAACCACAAAGACTTTCATCCCCTGGAGATCCAAAACATCCTTAGCCACTAATGAAACACAAGGTGTGAGAACAACTGGGACCAGCCACAAGAAGAAATGGTATGACTCAAGGCAAGATGTGATGGTTTTATTCATCTCTGATGTCAAGAAGCAAATCACTGATGTTGTACTTCACCATCAAGAGCACTGCCCTACTCAGGGTGAGTTTTCTGATTTTCAGCTGTCATGTGTGCTACACCCCAGGGGTCAATCAGCAGGCAGAAACTGCTAGGCAACCACAGCTGGTCCTTAGCATACAATCGACTGATAGGAGCTGCTAGACAGTATCCATATGGTGTCTGAATGAGACATCCCTCCATCCGCACTGGAGGAAGGATTGCTTCTGAAGACCCTCCCAGGACTATGCAGTGGAACTTAAACCTTAAGTAATTCAATGCCATGATTATTTTTCATAGTTTTGTTCAGTCCCCAACATTTTATTACCCATGACACAACATTTATGACCCCTCTGAAATCCCAATTAAGAATTGTAATAAGAAATGATTGCGCTAGCGCTGGCAATTTGTCTTTCCTTGTAAAAGTAGCCATATTTTAATGACCTGAACAACAAGTATATGTAACATGGTCTATTTCTAAGTGAAGTCAAACACAAATCCAAATGCAGGCCAGTGCTGCCAGCAGGTTACAGTGATTCTCTCAGCTTTAAAGAGGGTCTGGAAGGAAGAGCTTTGTTTTACCACTTACTGGTTCTGTGCTATCCTTGGGGGCAGGATATATGGCTAAGCATCATGTTATGATACAACAACACATATAATTTAATATCTTGGGCGTCAAACGGCTAAGATTTATGGTCAAGGAGGCTAAACATTCAGAAAGGATTGCTGTAGAGATGCAGTCCTATTGGATTAAAAGAGGAAAAACGGCTAACGCAACATTTTAGACAACATATCCCTGTGGGGCTGGAGGCTTCGGTTCACTTTTTGCACTATATTAATATTTCCTTGCTGCATTTCCAGAAACTCTTTTTCTAATTATAGTTTCATAGGTTCACTCCATGCAAATTAAAAGCACATTACTATTTTGTAACTGAGTGTATGAATCGTGTGCTGCTGTTCAAACAAGAGGCTGTGGAACGGGCCAGATGCGCCTCCTTTCATCTTAGAGTCACTGCAAATGTTTGTATGAGCAGCTTGCAGGGTCTCTGACCTACAAGAAGATCCAATCTATGATGAGTGGGCAGATGCTTTTTATTTTCCAAGAAAAAAAGAAAAACAGTAAGCTTGCTAAAGCCTTTCCAAATCAGTGAACTGGAGGTGGGGCAGAGCTGAATGAGGATTTGTGAGGCACTACCAAACACACTGGAGAATTACATGTCGTGAGTCTAATCAAGGGCAAGGACCCTCCCAGCTGTGCAGTTGGAGTAGCCCAAACCTTTGAAAACAGTCCTTCTCATACAGAAGAGACTCTTCATGTCCTTTCATGGTGTCCACAGTGGCAGGTCATCTCATCTGGTGGCTGCTCTGGTTCCTTGCCTTCCTCTGGAGTGGCCAGCACTTGGTCTGTTGTCCAACAGGCAACAGCTCTCTAGCTCTTTTGTGGCTGCATATGTCTCTCTGACTAAGCCTCTTGAGATAGAGCATGGAGCTCTCCTGAGAGATACATTAACAGCACCCAAACCATTTAAAAATGGGAAAAAAACCCTTGACTGCTGAGAAAACGGTAAATGGACTCTGTCACCACCACCTTGTGCTACGGTACTTTTTGCAGCAGGACTCCCTGCCTTGCTGGCAGACCCTATGGAATCTACTTTTCTCATCCATTTATCTAGCTTTATACTCTAAACCCAATCCATTTTTCCAAGGCTGGTGGAGGATTGTTCCCTGAAGGAGCATGCCCTGTGCTGCTGGTGCTGCACACACACATGGCAGACAAAATACTTGGGCAATGTGAGACATCTGCAGAAGCATGGGTTGTTTCTGCTACAGTGGGCTGGAAAAGGGCTTTTCTGCCTTCAACCACATGGGCAAGAGCCCCTTACAGTGTGTGTGTCTCAGTATTAAGGAGGTGAGAACTGCACCCAGTGTTGTTCCCTACTACTTAATGGCTGTGTCTTCTGCTCAACCTGCCCCAGTAGAGTCACTCACACATCTGTAGGGTAAGGTCATTTGCAATAGTGCTGAATGGGCCCAAAAACTTGTGAAATCATGGCGATGACACTGTGTACGTGACATCCCATATGCCATATGGTTGAGATTTGGGTCAATACTTTTCTTGCCAAATATACTTGGAGTTGGTTTTGGTTTTCCTGCATGATTTTTTTTCTGTGGTTTAGAGGCCAAGTCCTGTCCACAAATCTCTTCGAGGTGAAATAAATGCCACTATTTTCAACTATATTTTTGGCAAGAGGCAGACTTCAATGTTGTTTGAAGAAGGCCCTAAGGGTCCACTATTAAAAGCCACAGCTTCTTGGGGTTTTCTCCCCTTGCATTTCCCCTTTTCCTTATCTACCTTGCTTCAGTGGCTGAAGTTCAATTCCCAGGCCAGCCATGGGCTGCCTTCATGATCCTGATCAATCACGCGCCATCCTCATTTCCCTCTCAGCAGAAGGGAGATATCGCTTCACCGTGGGAGGTTTAGGAAGACAAATGCCACTGACAAATGTCACAGGGACATGAGGCAGGGAGAATCCATGAAGCACTCAATCATGTCCTATTGTCTCATCTCCATCTTCCTCCTCTCTTGACGCAGTACTTCCTCCTTCTGCTCAACAGTGAGTGCTGAGTCCCAAGGATAACTGTCTTGAACTTTCTCATCTTCTCTACCTTTTGCTTTCCCCTGAGCTCGAGAGGCTCCCCACCAGATCTGCAGCTTTGTCTGCAGGTAAGGGAGGCAATAATTCACCTACCCACCTTCACAAAGCATTTTGAGACCCTTGCTTGATCAATGCTATCTCAAAAGGTTGAGGGATTTTGGGGGCAAAGGGGGAAAGGGGAAGGCAAGGTTTATGATGCATTTATTAATTCCAGCCCAAGCAAGAAGCTTTCTGGTATGGAGGGGAATCAAATGGAGTTTCCTTCCCATGCTGATGTAATTACTATGTTTATATTTGCAAAAATAATAGGAGGTTTGGAGCACAAATTGGCCTGAGGCTTGAGCCACGCTTAGGTTTGGGGTTTTTTTCAGCCTAGCTCCTAATCAGTTTCTCTGTACTTCAGTGGTCCCTTCTTGTCTGTGCTGATTTGCTGGTCAACTGTACTACTGGTGCTGTAATACATATATAATATGGGCTGTCATTGCTTGTCAGCATTTGTGGTAAGCTGTTTCCCAGAATCACTTAGGCTACAGATAATACCTGCTTTTTTAAGCAGATGCTTTACCTGAATGCAATTAATGAAAAGGTTGGACTGGAGCCAGTGCTTCATGAATTCCTTGCAGCACTGGTCTTCAGTCAGGATTTGCCTGGTCAGTGGATGGAATAGTCACCAGAACAGGCCATGCTTGTTGTCCCTGCCCAAGAGCAATATGGCAGTCCAGACATCCCTTAAGGAGATGGTTCTTCTCTTGCAAAAACATGCCAGGATTCCCTCATCCCAGCCTGGCAGTCCCTGCATTAAAGGAGCTGAGCTGCTGGCTTATGGATGTTGCGGTGCTCAACGGGGCAGCTGGAAACAGACCATGGATGGGTGCACGGGTAGTGATGAGAACCGCCCCCAGGCACAGTCTGCACCCTGTGCCTTCAGATGCGCTGCAGCCAGGCCGTGCCTTTTACAGCTGTCATGATGATTCCCACTCAGATTCCCAAGAGAACAAAGGAAAACGCAGAGAAACCCACAAACCCGTGGGGAATCGAACAAAATCCCTTCCAACCCAAGAAACCCTCCCAGTCCTCAAAGCCGATCAGTTTGTTATGGGCTTGGACCGGCAAAGCCGGCATCTCAAACTCAGGAGATTGCTCCGCCGCGCCCCCCCGCGACAGCCCGGGCCCGGCCGTGCCGTACCGTACAGCCGCCGGGCCGCCACCGGGGGGCGGTGGACAGCCCGGCCGCCGCAGGGCTCCAGCCTGCCGCCAGGTGGCGGTGCGGGGCCGCAGCGGCGCTCGGCCACAGGGCTTACCGGGCTGCGGGGCTTCGCCGGCTCCCTCCGCCGCCCCTCGCGGTCGTCGGCGCTGGGCTCTGTCCGTCGGTGCGCCTACCTGCGCCGCGGGGATTTGTTCCCTCTTCCCCTTCGCTAGGCGCTGCTGCGAGCCACGAGGTTATTTATTGTTGTTAACTGGCTTAATTTTCATAGCGTTCGTGGGTCTGGGTTTCCGAAAGGGGCTTCAATGAGACTCTGATTTGAATTTGAGATGAAATTAAAAAGTGCTGTCGTTCCGACTGAGGACCATAGATTTGTATGGCAGGAATTAAACAGGATTACCTTCATTTTAATTATGGGAAGGAGGGTAGTAAACAGGCATGCAAACAGGGGAGAAAAATCACTGTAACTGCAGCTAGAACAGCCACAACTGATCAGGGATGTGGCCTGGACATCAGGACGTACACTGTGTGGGTAAACCCTGTGCAGTCCCTGAAACACACTCTGGAGGAAGAAGCATGTTTGGGGATCCACGGGCCAGACTGAGAGGCATGGGGACTCCTGGCCTCAGTGCTAGCAGAGATCCTGCTGGAGAGTGTCTGTCTTGCACAAAGGGCAAAGGGTTTGGTCCTCTGATCAGTGAAGATGCTGCATTTCCAGATTAAGAAATGATTCAGAAGCATGGAAACAACAGAAGTGCAAACATACAGCGCCAAATGTTCTGCAAAGAGAGATTAAAAAGTATAGGCAAAAGGCAAGGACAAGAAGTCAGTGAGATTCAGTTGCCAGAAGCAAACCCTTGGTGAGGATGCACTGCGACTGCAGGCAGAGTAGCTGGAGAGGTCCTGCCTTCACCTGAAGGCAGGATAGCTGAGGGAGCAGGTATGTGCAGGGCCAGAACTCTGCCTTGCAACTTTGACATCAGAAAGGCCCTGTTTAGAGACACCATTGCTTGGGGGACCTGCCTTTCTAAATGGTATTTCTAGAGTAAAGATACCTGATCTTTGGGAAGGATTTCCTACAGTGAGAGGGCAGCTGATCTACCCAAGGAAAGGAGCAAAACCTCAGTGAGAGATGTGCTGAGGTACCCTCCCTGGCAGGCAGACATGAGAGCTGCTTTCAGGGAGCAAGGGAGACACAGCCTAGGGTCTGGGGAGTGAAACCGGACATCAGCTCGCCGTTTGGACACCAGGTGGATGTACAGCCTCGCCACAGGCAGGATGGAGACAACTGGCCTAGGCTACAGGCTGTCAGTGTGAGCTGAGAGAGGCAGGACCATTTGCTGCCCCAGGGCAGCTCTTCTTTCAGGAAATTAAAAACCAGAGACTGAGGCAGCAACGAGACAGACAAACAGACATCCACTGCAGAGGAGCAGTAATCTTCATGGGACCGCAGACAAGGCAGTGGGCTGCCCACCATCCAGGACCCATGGGCTCAGAGGCCACTCGGGTGCCAGCTGGATTGGGATCAGCTGCAACATTATACCAGCACCTCCAGTGAGCTGGAAGTGGTCCAGCTCTTTAGAGGAAGAGTTATTACATCCTTCAACACTCATGTGGGGTGTTTAAAGAGTACTGTTTTGGGAAGTGAGATGCTGGATGTGCTCATCATAATGCATTGAGCACAGCACTGAAATAAACCCCCTGCCCAGTCCTGTCTGGTCACAGGAGTCCGAGTGTGCTGGTCCTGTGTAAGGTAGTGGGCACAAGCAGGACCCTAATAAGTCCAGCATCAGCTGTCTTTCATGGATGAAACTCTTATCATCAGAGAAAGGGAAGCCTGAGCAAGAGACAAGCTGGGCTTGTGTTACAAGCTGTAGCAGCTGCTCAGGGCTATAAGACCAACCACAGACTGCATGCAGCAGAGGAGACTGAGGCCAGCTCATCTGGGCATCTGGCAGTCTCTGCTGAGCTCCATTCTCCTTCTGAGACACACTCAGGCTCATTCAGGAAATGCCTCCATCACTGGAAATGTCCAGATGCTGTGCACATGCAGCAGAGTTCTGCAAAGCCAGAAGGCAGCTGCCACATGGTAGGGTTAGTCAGAGTCCCCAGGTTGGCGTCTGAAAGCATAAAGATTGTTTAAGCCAGGCACATACCATAAACCACTGCAATTCTGTGGAGTAACATTAGGTAAAGGATGATACTGGGAAGGGAAATCTAGCAGCATCACTGTTCTGAAGCCAACAGACTGTAGCATTTGTAAGTAGAGATGATGTGAATACAGAAAGGGGAAAATGTCTGGGCTGAGAATGACCCATTCCCTGAGCTTCTTTGATGGGAACATGTTTTGCCAGTTTGCTCTTGGCTGTTAGTGAAATGTGTCTTCTGACAATGAGCAGTGTGGTGAATAAGCCATTGTGTACGGCACTTGACATTAGACTGGAATGAGAGAAAATGACACTGCCCGTTGTCTCTACTGAGGCTTCACTAATCTTGTACACTATAAAAGACACAATCTATCAACCTGCCTAAAAGGCCTTCTCAAAGGTGGTGGTAGTCAGTCAAATCAGGCATCAGACACAAGAGGGTACTGGGGGCAATAAAATGCTTAGTACTTTTGGACTGGGACAGTCATCAGCTGCAAATGCAGCAGGAGATGAGTCAGTCCTACCTGATGAGAACACAAGATGAGGGTTTTTTAAAGAAAGTGCTAAGCAATGTCAGAGCTGGTGTCATGGGAAGGATCACCTCATAGAACTGCACATCCAGACGCTGTGCTCCCATTTTGGTCGCTGACGATGTAGCCAATATTGGCAATAAACTGTAGGTCATTGTTTGCACTATTTTGAAGCACTTCTGAACAAGCTGAATGTGTTTTAATTTTTTTTCTTTCCATTGGCTGTGCAAGGGACAGGTAAGTTCATCTGTATACACCTGCGCTGCAGTTGTCTAAATGCCAGAGTGAAGGGTCTTCTCCCATGTGGTGCATCCACACTTGTCACATGGAGAAAAGATAGGCAAAAAGAAGATCCAGCAGCATGGCATTACTGCCCAAAGAAAGGCAGAGCTGGGACAGTGCAGTGTGTGCACAGTGAACAGAAGTGCACAAAAGGAGCTGCTTCACTACACTGTGAGATATGAATCTGATCCTGAATAGTCATCATGCTGTAAGTCACATTGTTTGCTCCATTTCCAAGGAAGAATGATGCAGTTTGAAGGACAGTCAGGCAAGGACTGAGAATAAGACATTGCAGTGCCCCTGGCAAGGTCTGGCTGTCATGACTCTGTACTCAGACAGTAGATCACAGAATTCCTCAGCAGAGCTCAAAACTGGTTCAGCTTTGAATGGGAATTTGAGCACAGAATACCTGCAAAGCAATGGGAAGCTGG